>CAJQUW010006386.1:0-149980 GCA_907163375.1 Prostheceraeus crozeri | reverse complement strand
CCGAATCTGGCCTCCCGTTTTCCTCATCCGATGCTTTCGTTTGGGGCGCTACACCACCAAAACGTCCCAAATTCCTAACTCTGTCGTTTTTTTTCCGAAAAATGTTTGAAAATTTTTCTCATCCGATTGACCTTGAAATCTCACCATACAGAGTTAAAGAATTTCACGCTGATTCCAAATCTGAAATCCGTTTTTTTCCCATCCGATGCTTCGTTTTGAAGACTAGAGACCCAAAACGTCCCAAATTCCGAACTCTTGTCGTTGTTTTTCGCCAATGTCCCAAAATCTTAAATGGCGTCTCACATCTAAACGAAGACAGATAGGAACAAGCCGATTCTTTCACTGAATTTGTCTCACTCTTAGCTTTCAAACGAGCTATGGCACGACAAAATCCGTCCACTGGAAGCCAAAATCGAAGCAAGCTGTCCAGAGGGGGGGGGACGTCAGCCGAAAATTTTTTCTCTCCGATTTCGCTGGAAACATCCTTCCTAACCCAAAATTTCACGTAGATTCCGAATCTGGCCACCGTTTTCTCATCCGATGCTTCGTTTGGGCGCTACACACCAAAACGTCCCAAATTCTAACTCTGTTAAAATTTTGAAGAAAAATTTTTTCTCACCAATTTGGCCTTGAAACTCTCCACCCTAAGACCGATTGCAGAATTTTACGCTCAATCCGAATCTGGCAGCCATTTCATTCAACCATCCACGACAACCTAGACGGACGCCCACGTCAATCCTAGAACGGTCGCCCAACGTCAAACCTAAACGAACGGTCGCCCACCGTCAACCTGGACGGTCCGCCCAAGTCAACCAGGCGGTCGGACCAACTCACTCGAGTCTCACCACTCTGACGTTTCCAGGGGGGGGGGGAGTCAGCGAACATGTTGTGAACCAACCTGGCCGGCACACCACGACAGACCACAACCTCTGTCGTTCCAGAGGGGGGGGGGGAGTCAGCGAACATGTTGTGAACCCACCTGGCCGGCACACCACGACAGACCACGACACTCTGCCGTTCCAGAGGGGGGGGGGGACTCAGACCCGAAGCACCACGGCGGCCGACCACGACACTCTGCCGTTCCAGAGGGGGGGGGGCGCCGGTCGAGTGTTTGTCATTTGCTTACTACTAGCGTAGGTTTCAGTTATGAAGATTATTGAAGGATTACAGTCACTAGCGTAAAAACGTAGAATGTCTATTTTCGAAACAAGCGATCTGGCATTTTCACAGAAACAGGATAATTCGGATGGTATATTGCTACCAGTGTAACCTCCCCTTTCCCACTTTGCAAGACAATGGAAAACATCATAAAAAAGTCAGCAAAGTCTCTTCAAGTGATGAGGAGAGTAGGTAGATATAAACAAAACATAATTATACAAAAGTTCAAACTAATTCAAATACATGATTATAGGTCCTTTTGTCAATACGTTAAAATATTTTTAGTATTTTCAATAGATGTTGTAAAGAAAGACTTTGACATCATATTTTTTCTTTGAAATTAATGAAATACTATTGTTTTTCAGGGTTTGGTCTTTCTACACACAAAAATTAATTAATAGAATGTATCAAAATATATTTCGCCGGTCTGGCCTTATCAATTGAAATAGAAGGAGATCGTAAGCAAACAATTTTTGGAAATCAAATGCTAAATCATTTGAAATCTCTACAAAAATTACTAACTATCAATGTTATTATCTACATGTACGAGTATATCCAGCAAATATCCACGTATAGCATAGTTCAGTATTCATTAGTCTCATAGTTCACAATAGTTCATTCTATATCTCTAGTTCTTCTGTATAGTTACTGTTGGTATGAATGGCTGGTTCCACTCTGTTTTGTTGTTGATGACGATCCTTTTCTGTTGTATACTGTTTTTGATGTTGACTGATTTCGTTATTTGACGCTCCATTGCGTTATTATGATGTATACTTGTTATATTCATTGAAAATTCTTGTTCTATGTTGTCATGATGCTCTTTGCAATGTCTCCACAAACTTGATGTATCCTTCTTTTCCCTCAATTGCTTTATATGTACTTTTCCTCTGATTTTCGCATTTCTTGCTGTTTCTCCGATAAAGACCCCTTTGCATACTTCACATTCAATTTCGTAGGTCGTTCTCTGTACATCACATTTTCCTTTGCTATTACTTGTGCATGCCAGGCATTCGTCTGCGCACTTCTTCTTCTCAAACGGATTTGATCTTTGTAGTTTTGGTTTTATGGTATCTTCTGCTGTTTCTATAACTTTGATTTTGAATCTACTTTCTTTACTTCTCTTTCCAACTCTTTCTTCAATGTCGAATTTGGGGTTGATTGAATGAATAACACACTTTGGTAATGATATTTCTTGTACCACGTTTTCTTTTTTATTTGTTTCACTCTTCTTCTCTCAGTTTGTTTCCATTCTCTGGGTCTGTACATTGGTCTGATTTTGCTTCTGTCATCTTCTTTTATTTTGTTGTAAGCATTTAATGCTGACTTTGTAATTTGCGTTCTAAATTTTTGACCATAACCAGAATACTTCATTCGCTTATTCATTTCTGTTAAATGTTTGACTGTTTGATTCCATGGTAAGTGTTGAATACAGTTGAGCAAAATTCTCAGCATTTGTTGTGTGAGAATAGTTCTTTTTCTACTCCATGATAGCGACGATCTTGCGTGAATAACCATTTTTGAAGCTATGTTTTTCATATAAAATTCATGTAATATCTTCTTTACTTTACTGTTCTCATCTGTTGTTATCCAAACTTTCAAATCTAAAATTCGTAATTTTTTATCAGTGTGTTTGGAAAGGAAATCAATTTCTAATTGAATGGAATGATGAATCTCATTTCCAATTTCTTGTACCATTTTCATAATGTTTTTGTCATTTTCTATTTCTTCAATATCGTCTTGCTGCTGATTCATTACTTCATTCTCGTAGGACAATATCAACGTTATGTCATCAACATATCTCTTCATTAGCAAACATTGTATATTGTTTTGATTTAATTCCTCGATTAACTTTTCATCCCACCACATCATGAATATTTGTGCGATTACTCCAGTCAATTCAAGTCCGATTGGTCCGCCATCTTTTTGTAATTTGATATGGTCATCAAACTTGTATATGTGATTTTTCACTACTGTTTTCAAACCGATTTTGATCGCTTCTGTTAATAATTTTCTTTTTGATTGTTCATTTTCTGGAACCATGCAAGGTTGTTTTCACATTGCGTATCTTATATTTATCTGTTCTTCCATTGCCTGTAGTGGTTGGTGGCCTTCCGACTTTCGTCTTTCTTGTTGGACAATTACAGAAATTGGACATAACTGTAGACATTCACTTAAAATATTTGGTTTGCGATATCAACTTTGTCAATAATAGCCGAATTGTAATATAAATTTCCTCTTTCGATATAGATCTTATCCTGATGAAATGATAATGAATCAAACACGAGGTGAAAGAGCTTTCTCTGAACATTCTTTTGATGTACAGTGTGTAAATTAAGTCCCTCCGGAAAAGTATTTTGCTCCAAAATAGCCGAAAATAAATATTTTCACTTCAAACCAATTTTACTGAATGCACAATGAACATATATTTTAGTTTTTACTGGTTTGCAGGACAACCGCCATTTCTTAGATATCTAATAGAGGATTTAAAGGAAATGGTGATAGTTTCAGTTTTCGAACTACCAAACACTCGCCCAAGCATCTTCGTAAATGGCATAAAAGACAAACGTACAGTAGCGGGACGAGGGGAGGGGCAGGTGGGGGCGGCACCCGCTGGCGCAAAATACTGTTACCGAATTGGTGTAGAGCAGGAGTGGGGCGCAATATTCATTTTTCGCCCCAGGGCGAAAGAATGCCTCGGCACGCCACTGATATGCTGCAAACGTAATTTCAGTGTTCAACAGAAATGATATATGGATAAGATATTATGACGTCATTGCATTGTTGACAAACGCAAGCGGTGAACACAGTTGACAGAGAAAATTGAATGATTGATTTCCTTGGACTATCAGCGATGAACGTCGTTCAAATCACTCTTAATAAAGAGAGAGAGAGAGAAAGCAATTCGTCCTCTTTACTTGCAAAATGCTTTCAACTGAGGAAAGGGTGTCCATTCTCTCTCTCTCATTGTGCTTCAGATGTCAGAACTTAAGTCTGTCACACTGGTTCAGCGAGCGTGGAGAAGAAACTTCCATGCGCGTCCACCAACAGATAAAACGATCACTTCCACGTTCGACCGATTTGTATCAACAGGATCTGTACAGGACCTGCTGAGAAGTGGAAGATCAAAAGACGAAAGCAAGGCTATGGAAATAGAAAGTTATTTCCATCATAAGCCATCTTCTTCCACACGGAAAGCGGCACAGATACACGATGTTTCACATACGACTGTTCACAAGTCTCTTAGATCGGCAGGAATGAAAGCCTACAAGTTCCACAACACCCAAGCTTTGTTCGACGATGATCATGCCGTCCGTCTGACGATGTGTCAACAGCTTGTTGACTTGATTGATAACCATCTACAGAACCTTTGTTTTTCTGATGAGGCGACTTTCCACACAAGTGGTCATGTTCACAAACATAACTGTCGATATTGGGATTACGAAAATCCTCATGTAATCCACGAAGTGGTTCATCAATCACCTAAAGTCAACGTGTGGTGTGCATTGAGAAGAGGACAGCTCTTTGGTCCGTACTTCTTCGGCGGGACTGCGACAGCAGAAAAATATCAAGACATGTTGGAGAATTATTTTGTGCCACAGCTTAGTCGACGGCAAAGAGCAACTCTAATTTTCCAGCAAGACGGTGCTCCTCCACATTGGGGACTCTCTGTCCGTTCTTTTTTGAATGTGAATTTCCCAAATCGCTGGATTGGTCGTGATGGACCAATTCATTGGGCTGCACGAAGCTCCGACTTAACTCCATTAGACTTTTTTCTTTGGGACTTTGTGAAAACTCGTGTTTATCGTCCGAGTGTCGTTTATCAATCCATCGAGGAATTACAGAACGAAATTACGTCTGTCGTGCATGCTATTGACGAAAATATGCTTGAACGAGTGTTTGATAGTTTGGCGAAAGGTACATTCTTTGTGTAGAAAACGGTGGTGGTCAAATTGAACAATACGATTAATTTTGTTGTTTTAACTAAAATACATGTTCATTGTGCATTCAGTAAAATTGGTTTGGAGTGAAATTATTTATTTTCGGCTATTTGGGAGCAAAAATTCTTTTCCGGAGGGACTTAATTTATACACTGTATTACTCGTCGACATCGGTGTTCTTTTGGAGAAGTTATGATGTTCCAAATTTATTGCATAATTTGCTGTTTCTGAATGATGTTGAAAAGTTGGTTACATCTTTGGCGCTAACGAGGTCATTTTCACGCTTTCAATTTCTATGATGTCTAGACGTCTGTTCTCCACATTCAAATCAAATTGTTGGATGACCCAGATACCTATGTTGTCAACAAACTTTCTATTCGTTTCCGAATTCATCTTATGTCATGATGACCGAGTCGAAGCTTGTGAAAGAGTTTTTCTTTTGAAGGGCAAAGTTTCTACTCTTTTGTCAGAAGGACCGAACGGCTAGTTTGCAGGAAAGTAGTTTTCCCAAAGACCACCGTCAAAAGTGGAAATTTTCTTCTCCCTTCCGAGAATAGTTGGATTCGTTTGGTAAGAAACGATCCTACTTTGTCTTCGGGAAGTTGAATTCATATCTGAAACCGTCGCTTTCTGCCATATCGGTGACACGTAGTCTGAAGAGTGAGCACTTCATAAGCCGTAAGAGAGACTAACAGGGATCGAATTGACCGCCAACCAAAAGAGCTTGAGCTTGGGCGATATAGCATTGCCACTGGCTTTCTCAATGGAATCGAGTTGTTTGGTCTGAGGCAAAAGCTTGCCTATTTGCGCTGTGATATGGATGGATGGCCGAACTGAACTCCATATCAAAAGGCATAACATGAATTCCGACGGATATGTAAATAATTTGCAAATGCACATTTTACTGAAGCTCGGTGTGAGTCGAATAATTCCTCCTGGAGACTGTCTTTCTCGACTTTAAGCTTTGCAAATGCAGGAGAGGAATAGTTTAGATCAATTAGTGATCAATAGCCTGATCGAAAGCATGTCTTTCCGGATTCGATAATTGATTGAACTTTCTGGTGAAGTTGCGAAATATTAGTGACAACCTGTGACCATACACTGACCCTTTTTAGGGCCATATGGCTCTACAGAGTCACTGAACAACAAAGAAATTTTGTTTCAACCTCTATTTTATTAGTCTGCCGAATTTGTACCTGCAATTGACAAAACTTCATCTAAGTCAGACAAAATTTAGGTGGCTCACTTTTTATGATCATCCCTTTATATGAATGGATTAGCAATAGGAAAATTCATACCAGTTGACGAATACATTGACAGAGCAATGGACATCAGAATTCATAGATGGCGTAGTGAAAAATAATTGAAATCTGCGAATTTCATGTCAATGACGGAATATCTAAGCTGTCTAAAACAATAGAAACGAAAAAAAGCGATGTAATTGAATAGATATCTCTGCTGATTCGAACCAAGAGTAGACCAAATGAATCAATAACTTAGCGATCAGAAGAGCAGAAGAGCACAGGGTGTTCGCCATCTTCTTGCGGAAGTAGTAAGAAAACGGCGAACACCAGATAGCGCAAGATGGCCGCCATCGCTGAGTCCCCCCCCCTCTGGAACGGCAGAGTGTCGTGGTCGGCCGCCGTGGTGCTTCGTGTCTGAGCCCCCCCCCTCTGGAACGATAGAGTGTCGTGGTGGACTTGGGCGACCGCCAGGATTAGTCTTGAGGCTATAGTGTGTGATGTTTTTGGTGCAATCTGCTGAATGTTGGGTTGTAAAATGGGTTGTTTCGAGTGGAAGGAGTGGTCGGATGAGAAAACGGAGGTCGGATTCGTGTTCAGCGTGAAATTCTGCATCGGTAGGGTGAGTTTCAAGTCAATCGGTGAGAAAAAATTTTTCTTCAAAATTTTAACAGAGTTAGAATTTGGGACGTTTTGGTGTGTAGCGCCCAAACGAAGCATCGGATGAGAAAACGGAGGCCAGATTCGGAATCTACGTGAAATTTTGGGTTAGGAAGGATGTTTCCAGCGAAATCGGAGAGAAAAAATTTTCACTGACGTCCCCCCCCTCTGGACAGCTCGCTTCGATTTGGCTTCCAGTGGACGGATTTTGTCGTGCGATAGCTCGTTTGAAAGCTAAGAGTGAGACAAATTCAGTGAAAGAATCGGCTTGTTCCTATCTGTCTTCGTTTAGATGTGAGACGCCATTTAAGATTTTGGGACATTGGTGAAAAACGACAGAGTTAGAATTGGGACGTTTTGGGCTCTAGCTTCAAAACGAAGCATCGGATTGGAAAACGGATTTCAGATTTGGAATCAGCGTGAAATTCTTTATCTGTATGGTGAGTTTCAAGTCAATCGGCGAGAAAAAATTTTCAACATTTTTCGAAAAAACGACAGAGTTAGAATTTGGGACGTTTTGGTGTGTAGCGCCCAAACGAAGCATCGGATGAGAAAACGGAGGCCAGATTCGGATTCAGCGTGAAATTCTGCATCGGTAGGGTGAGTTTCAAGTCAATCGGAGAGAAAAATTTTCGCTGACGTCCCCCCCCCTCTGGACAGCTTGCTTCGATTTTGGCTTCTAGTGGACGGATTTTGTCGTGCGATAGCTCGTTTGAAAGCTAAGAGTGAGACAAATTCAGTGAAAGAATCGGCTTGTTCCTATCTGTCTTCGTTCAAAAGTTAGAGCGGTTACAAGATTTTAGGTCGGAGCTCGCTTACCTGAAAAAATCCTAAGTGTCAGAGTGACTTCGTATGGGTAAAATTTTGAAAATTTTCCAAAGTGTGGAATTTCGACCTGGGACCGTCACCAAAACATTTTTCATCAAATTCTGAAATTTCGCTGACGTCCCCCCCCCTCTGGACAGCTTGCTTCGATTTTGGCTTCTAGTGGACGGATTTTGTCGTGCGATAGCTCGTTTGAAAGCTAAGAGTGAGACAAATTCAGTGAAAGAATCGGCTTGTTCCTATCTGTCTTCGTTTAGATGTGAGACACCATTTAAGATTTTGGGACATTGGCGAAAAACGACAGAGTTAGAATTTGGGACGTTTTGGGCTCTAGCTTCAAAACGAAGCATCGGATGGGAAAACGGATTTCAGATTTGGAATCATCGTGATGTTATTGTCCAATGAGGATCATCATCCAATGAGAATCAAGCATTTCTATATAAATAGCGAGCCTTCCACAGTGAGAATCATTCCATCGTTGAATCACACGAGTGACGGACGCATATTTTCTCTCTCTCTATTCTATTCTATTATCCAACTAAAATGGTAAGTCGCTACTTTCCTCCCTCTCCTCCCTTGAACGTAATCTTAATACAATCTTTTTCATTTTCAGGCATCTACTCCATCTGCTGCACTAGTAGGACAAAATGGCGGTCAAACGTTACAAGGTTCGCTACGGTCAGATCATCTACAACTGAGGCCAGTGGAAGAAACATCCAAGGTACATAATCCTACACCGCTACAGCGTAAATTTAAACAAGCCTTGCGTTATGATGATCATAGCGTAGTACTCCAAACGGGAATGCTCCCTTCCACGGATGTCAAGATAATGCACAATCAGTATGGGGACTACATACTGATCCCCGTGAGTCCGTACATTCGCCACCAACTTGATATTATTGAGGAGTACGTGACATTAAATATGGACATTCCTACTCCTCTTGCTCAAGAGTGGAAGGCGAGAGATGACAAGGATACTCCCTATAGAAAAATTTGGGATGGTAATCACATTTGCCTACCGGTATCACATTGGTGTACTTACTATAAGAAGGATGGAGATCATTCAATACCCATCAGATGTGATGAGCTCGGAGAAGGTACTTTGCATATCCTTTTCAAAGTGAATGGGCTATATTATGGTCGACACAAGGATAATAAAATAGCCTCTCTCTCCATGCATATGGAATCCATCCTATATATTCCGAAACCACCCAACGTGGACGACATAATTGATCAAATCCTTAACAGCAGTGGTACGAAGCGCAAGTCGGAGAAGAATGCTACATCAAAACGCAAATCAAAGAAGGAGAATTACTAGTCCTTTCCTAACTCTACCCTATGACAATTCGCTTATGTGCTTTGAGTGTCGTAGACGTGGTCTTATTAGATACATTTTACTTCTTCGTTGCCATCATATCATTTGTGTATTTTGTCGTGAAAAGCATCGATGTAATTCTTCATTTTGTAATATGTTATAGAACGTTTCCTTAGATGTGTAAATTTCCGTTTTAGGCTTCTATCATCATTTTTATGGATTGTGAGGGTGAACCTGTACAGGAGCTCAGTGCTATTGCTATGAACAATTGGACATATCAGATTGTTAGTGTCTATCATCAACATGCCAACTGCGATCCCATTGTTGATCAATGGGCGAGAAAACACATTCATGGACTTAATCTGAAATATTTGCAAGACTATGGCTTTTCTTGTGAAAGTGCTCTTCTTATTGACTTTAAACGATGGTTAGCTGCTTTCAATGTTATACGCATCTTTTGTAATAATCCTGGTAAGGAGAGGAAAGTATTTCCTAATCTAATCATTGATGATATTTTGCTCCCGCCTTGGATAGTAGAGTGAATCAACATTATCATGAAGTCACGAAACGTTTTAAGGATTTGTGTGTTCCTATTTTGTCTGTTCGTTGTAGTAGCTACGTTCATAACCAATGCTTCTTTCCTCCTTACCTCAACACTGCCAAAGTCCTGTATGGTTATCATTGCTCGCTGTATGATAGTTATCAGCTGTATCTATTTTATCTCTTTCAAACCATTGATTTATAATGCATGCTTGTTACCGTTATTCAATAAATGTTACTATGAGAAGAGTTGTTGTTTTCATGCAATGGATGGGTTAGTTAAAGGGCGATCATGTCTTTCTCAAACGACTGCGGAACATTACGTTTTCATAGGCAAAGTTTAAAAGGAGCTGTTCAAGATTATGTGATAAATTTTCATAAAGATGAGACCGACATCGAAGCAGTGGTCGATGATGCTAGCACTCTATTTCTAGAGTTAATGAATACATTCTCTGATAGCATTATCATGGCGCGATTAGTTGCGAAAATTAAGTTTAGTCATTTTGGAAAGGAAGAGGTGGAAAGTCGCTCTTTCCATTTTGCTTCTTATTCAATGGAAGTGGTAGATCACCCCGAAGAATTTTTTAAAAGACATATGATAAAAATTGCTGAACGTCTTAACGCATTAACCATCATGGTAGCAGTCTAGTGATTGAAGCGATTTCAGATATTCACATTCAACTTTCCATAAAGAAAAATTGAAAATGCAGTGGTACTTGATTGTAGCACAACTGGTTTTCGAGCTATGTCTGCTCACTCTCGAAGTATATTCCTTCTGTACATGCGTCTATTATCTAGAAAAGGCTAGCAAATTCATATCTTCAAAAAGACTTGCTATAGACATCAGTAACGGTGAAACTATGTGTTGCGATGTATGTAAGCGAAAGGATGGAAATGAAAAGCGCATCTTCAAGAGATGTAAGCATGCTTTTTGTCAACGATGCTTCATACGTAATTGCATTCAACTTTGCAATGTAACCACTGTGATATTGCTCATTTCGAGTGTCACTTATGTCGCAATAGTTAGTACCTATGCAAATGTGGTAAAGATAGGTTTTAGCAAAGGCTAACACGGAAAATGGCGAAACGTAAAATGACGAAACGTAAAAGTCAAAAGTTTTCTTCAGCCATTCAAGCTCTCCGACGAATGAAAGCAAATCAGCGATACAATGCTATACGACATGCTAATGATAAATTCATTTGTGAAATTATTTCTCATGTGAGGAAGTTGAGGACGAAGAAATTAGCGCCAAAACAACGAAAGTTACTTAAGCGATATGCTACGAAATTGCGTTTCATCTCCAATCCTAAAGTCGCCCTTCAAAGAAAGAGGAAAACTCTAACACAAAAGGGCGGTTTCCTTTCAGCAATACTTCCAATGATAGCTCCTGCCGTGGGCAACCTATTGGGAAATATCTTTGGCTCTAAGCGTTAATTATGCAAATGTTGAGTCTCAAAGTAATAAAATGGATTTCAGACTTCAATGTGATAAGTTCTGACTGTATCAGGTCCATCTCATGCAGGTAAAACTGTTTTCACGCTGAATTTATTGGATAAAAGAAGGGAGTTGTTTAAGGAACCTATCAATCGAGTGATTTGGTGTTATGGTATTTATCAACCGTCGCTGTTTCAGGAATTGCAAAGTCGCAACTTTATTCGACATGAAGGAATTATTCCAGTGGATAAACTTCAGTCTAATGATGTTGTTGTATTGGATGATTTATTAAAAGAATGTAAGAAGAATTCAAAAGATGTTACAGATATGTTCACTCGCGCAGCACACCATAAAGAGTGTTTTTATCATCTATATTACACAAAATTTATTTCCTGATGGAAAAGAAGCTCGTACACGAAACCTGAATACACACTATTATGCTATTTTCAAGAATCCGCGAGATAAAAGTCAATTTGAAATTTTAGCGCGACAAGTTGCACCCAGAGGATCAAAAGCCTTAATTGAAATTTTTCAAGCAGCTACTGAAAAACCATACGGTTACTTATTCATTGACTTTACGCAAGAGTGTCCGGAAGAATTTAGATTTCGAAGTGATATTTTGAAAACTCCCATGATTATCTACAAACTATGAGTTCTTATTCTCGCATGATTGTTATTCCTCAGGATGAATATGTACAATTGACTGCCATGCAGCAAGTAAAGCAACCTCTTGCAAATCAAATGTATAGGAAAGAAATAGATTATCAGCAAAATGTTCACATCAAAGATCCACATCGTGCTGTATTATTACAATCGGAAACTGTTGAGCAATTGAAAAACTTGAAGAATAAGATGCGTGACTCTGTATCGACTGCTACACCTTTAGCATCTCGCGCACTTGCCATATCTCTTTTCAATAGTATTGAGCCCCATCTCAATGTAAATGATAGAGGAGAAATCATTACAGATGAAAATAAAGTGATTGATGCTTCACGTTATGAAGACTTGATTCAGTATGCGACACGTAGAAAGCGCGTCAGGGCTATGTTCCACCTGGTTGGTCATACTTTCTTAAACTATTGAAAAAGCATAATGTGCCAAAATTTTGCTTTGAATAATGAGACATTGAAAGAACTTGATTCAACAGTGGCTACTACTCCAATGCTTTCAGACGATGAAAATGCCAACAAATTGGTTTAAGGCGTCACCTGCTACATCCCCTCCCACACTCACTAAGCAAACAAGAGGAAGAACTCGACGTAGATCTACATCGCCACTAAAACTGGTAAAAGGAAAACGTAAAACAGCTCCTCCCAGGAAATACATGTTCTCAGACTATTAATATGAAGCAGATGTGTTGCTTGCCATGTAATGAGCCGCCAGAGGTGAATGTCGTTGTCACTTGCACTTGCTGCGCAAGCTCTCATAATGAAACCCCTAAGCAATGTGAACACGATCGCAAAACCGCTAAAGCTAAATGCTGCAGTTGTTGTAAATGTAGAAAGGCAAGAAAACAAAAAGATGAGAAGGAGGAAAAAGAGTCAGTCGTCATCGACTGAACGTTTGAAGTCAATCTATTATGTTGTAAAACATCCGGCAGGATTTGCATCTATCAAGAAATTATCAAAAGCGAGTGGTCTTCCACAATCACAAGTGAAACGATGGTTAAAGGGTCAGGCTACCTATACACTCCACAAACAAGCGAAAAAGAAGTACCGCACCCGCCATTATATTGTTCATGACATCGATGAACAGTGGCAAGCAGATTTGTGCGATGTTTTTCCTCCATTTCAAAACATAACTCGGGCAATAATTTTATTTTAACCGTCATTGATATTTTCTCGCGTTATGCGTGGGCTCAACCTTTAAAAACTAAAGAAGGGAAAGGAGTAGCAAAAGCATTCCAAACAATTTTTCGAGAAGGTCGCATTCCAAAAAGAATTCAGAGTGATCAAGGAAAAGAGTTTGATAATCAGCATGTGACAAGATTATTTGAGAGGCATGACATTGAGTTGTTTAGTGTAAAGAGCGCTTATAAAGCTGCACTCGTTGAACGTTTTAATCGCACATTAAAAAATCGCTTGTGGCGACATTTTACTGCCAACTTGACACAAAATTGGACAAAGGTTCTACAAGATACACTCCATGCCTACAATCACTCTATCCATCGTTCTATTGGACTCAGACCAGTAGATGTAAATGCTGACAATGTAGATAAAGTGCGCGAATCATTCCAACGTAAACGCACTCATGTGAAAAGTGATGTGAAAATTGGCGATAAAGTTCGTATCTCAAAAGTGAAAAGTGTTTTTGCTAAAGGGTACCTTCCGAATTGGACAGAGGAGGTATTTACTGTATCAAGGATTAATCAAAAAGACTCTCCGACCACCTACAAGTTGAAAGATTACGATAATGAAGAAATTGAGGGTAGCTTTTACCGCGATGAGATTGAGGTAGTCACTGAAAGTGAAACATATTTGGTAGAGAAAATCATTCGATGTAAAAATCGGCAAGGTGAAGAATGGTGTCTTGTTAAATGGGCTGTTTATCCTTCAAGTATGAACTCTTGGATGCGTCGTGCCGACATCTTTCATCTAAGTGATCGACAGTGATTCATGCAAAGTTGTAACTAACAATGTTTAGGGTTTGAGCTATGAATCCAACTGCCTCATTTTATTCACGACCCTCCTAGGTAAGTGGCGGAGGACAAATTTACATCGGCGCTCGCCGCCAACGTGGAGGTAGCATACTTGGTGCACTGAAATCTGTTGTAGCACCTCTCATATCCAATATGTCGGGTAGATCTTTGAAACGAAATGTTTTAAGTAATGCCGTTGGCTTTGCTGGTGATGTTGCTAGTGATCTTTCCAGAGGTAGAAGTTTTAAGAGCAGTTTGTTGAATCGTGGGAAGGAACGCGGTTTAAAAACATTGAAGCAGACCATTGCTGGTGTTACTCAAGGAAAGAAATCACCTAAACGAATGAGAAAAGGAAGGAGGAAACCTCGCGGAGCTGGTAAGGTGCGATCTTCAGTCAAAAGGCATTCACGCAAACGTCGCAGAGGCTCTAATCATTCATCAGGCGCTAAACGACGACGCTGCTATAACTTCTAATCATGGAGTGTAAAACTTCCGGTTTTTGTTTGTTCGATCAACAAGCCATACAGACAGATATTCTTAGTTCAAGTATTGTAGATTATCATCCTCGAACAGCTGAGAATGCTGGCCCCATTGAAATTTGTTATTCCTGGTGGGTAGTGAGTGTTGGATGACTACATAGATTTGAGTTATGCGGATGCTTGATTTGAGGTTTAGAATTTCAGCAAGAGATGGAACTGCTATTGACGATAACATAAAGTTGGATCTGAACAATTTACCATTGACTTACATTACTTTCGTGATGTTTCTCTAAGATTGGAGAGCAGCAGGTGGAAGGTGGTCAAAGCGATTATCCCTATAAATCATATTTCAATCATGTATCACAGTTTCATCCAGCAGCACAAAAAAGTCATATGGAAGCCATGGGATGGTACAGAGATGAAGCAGGAAAATTTGATGTTTTGAATGAAACAAAACAGTGGCTTTGTTATTGTAACGCGATATGCTATGATTAAAAGATAGTAGAGTATGTCAGGCTTATGGTCCGCTGAATTTAGACTTCTTTAGACAGTCAAAGTTTTTACTCTGTTTATTACCAGCATGCGACTCAAGCTGACATTGAATAAGCCTGAATTTGCGCTGAATGCATTTGCTAAAGTTGGACAATTTTTAGTATTCATGTGGAAGATATTGCACGTTTCATTCGTCGAGTAGTTCCGAATTCCAAGTGTCTTTAGAGGGAAATGCTGAAGGCCGTAACCGCAAATATGGCCATTTCCCCGGGGCTGCATACAAAGCTTCTGTCTTGGACAATTCCAAATGATCAAAAAGAGTTTGTGTTGTTTGGTTAGAAGACAACGAGGCCTCTTGATGCCATCGGAAGCGTCCGAAGCTCCTCATGGTGGCAATGGTTTTTGAAATGAAAATGATGCATTTAATGGTAAATATAAAGAAGAATCCTTTCAATTTTTAAACACAATCAGTTAAGTGAAATTGCTTTACGTGTAAATGGTGTGAGTCTACTGGTCCACCCTACAAACCAGATTTTGCTGTCGGATCAATTTATGCGCAGTTATGTTGATTTTTTGGGATGTCTTTTTTTAGGGTGGGCGGGGGGATTTTACAATACGGATGACATCATCGGACTGACATGAATAGTGTTTAAGAGTGGATATACTATTTATTGCATTTGATTTGACTGCTGACAGCGATATTAGTGCACCCTATCGTCAAGCGAAACGTGCCTCATAATATTGTTTTGGATTTGACGTTCAAAAAGAACTACTACCTGAGACGATCAATGTATTAATTTATGCAGTCTTCGATTCAAATATTGAATTATAAAAGTATCGTGGACGTGATTCTTCAGTATAATCGTTAATGAGTTGGTTGACTGCTGACGATATTAAGACTAAAGTGCAGCGTAAATGCAGACGAAGCGACGTTGAAAGCTTTCGATAATGTCTTTCACTCGTTACCTTACCACCTGCAGTAAGATCACTATCCCATCTTTATTGTGCTAAACACTCATTCGCAGATTTTAGGCGTTTGTGAGAATTGGGTAAGCGATTATTTATTGGAGATGACGACGTGTGTACTATTTGACTCTCTTGCTCAACCTCCAAATATACCAACACAGCAGTGGTTGAGAAAACATACGCGTCAATATCAGCGAAATGAACGCATACTACAACATCCACGTTCATCAACGTGTGGTGCTTTTTGTACTGTACTTCATCTTAAATTTAAAACGTTTACATGTATCTCGATTTGTATCTGTCTATTCAAAAACTTTTCATGTAATCCATCCTCTAATGAAAAAAATAATGATTTGTAAAGTTCTTATCATGATTTGAAATAAAATACATCAGTGTTGGAAAAATTGTTTTTTATTTTACAATCCGCTGGGTACGTTACACGTACTACTAGTGAGATAGTCTAGGTGATCGCATTTGCTTGTACATGAGATTATGAATCCAGTAATGATGTCACGTTCCTATTTTGAAAGAATTTCCAAAATGCACAGGTAACAAAAACTAATGAGAGTGCTGCAGGAAAAACGTTCAGGTTCATAACACAAATTGAAAATGCTGGCATGAATCTTTTAAAATCGATTACATCTTCACTCAATTGAGTAGGAGGATCACCATATTGTCCACAGGGCAGATTCGACCATCCACACACCTCTCCTCTCTTCCATATCCGCCCGTAGTAGTCTTTTGTAGGCTCTAAGCGCATTGACTGCGCCGATTGAATGTGAAAGGGCGCCGAGAATCTGTACACAGTCCCATGTTGGGAAGAGGTTGGAGATTCATGCGTGAAATTGTTCATTCTTCACCACTAACATCTTGAGCGTCGGCCGGGGTAATACTTGCTGGTTGCGAAGTGTAGTTGGCGTAATGTTGTGAGCATCGATTTTGGTTGGCAGAGTCTGAAGCTGTCTGAGGTAATGTTGTCGAATGGTTGTGTAGCGATTGGCGCTTCATGATGAAAGATAATGAGTAAAATTGAGCGCTGTGTTCCTTCCTTTTTTTGTCTTGTTTACTTTTCCCAAAACATACCAATTGATGAAATGTGAAATTTAGTATGAAGTTGGGAATGATAGAGTTGAATTCGCCGATTGTTGACGCGCAGATATGCGATTTCCAATACGTGAATGTCTTTTCATATAGAAGTATTTCAAGTCCTTCATGATATGATGTAGAGATTGAAAATGACGATAAGATAAAGCAAACTCTCTTCTCACATTTCCAGTTGAATCTTTGAAATAGACGTTTCGATCATGATCCGTTTCAATACGTTGTAGGGAATCTAATTTTCAATCATGGTGCGTGGTGGGTATTCTTGTCTGATTAAGATTTGCATAGTAGGGCGATGAATCACGACGAATAAATGTCATGATGGGAGCGATGTACGTATCTCCTATATTCCCAATTGTAATGTTTTTTTGCGGATTGAGCATGGGCGATTTGGAATTTTCATTTCTGTAATGTTGAAGGCAAACTTGATTCACCCAAGGTGATGAATCTTAATGTTTCAAAATATTCCAAACCATCTGATATCATGGAGGTTGGGGAACCCCCCCCCCCCCAAATTTTTCGCATGTTAATGTTAATTCTCTTGATGTAGACCATGAGAATTTTTGAAATGTACGTTTCCATCACGATCAACTCTGATTTTATTGTAGATAGTCCAAAATCAAGTCTTCCTGATGTTATGCAAAGTTGCAGATTAATCAATATAAAACTGTCGGCGTTTTCTCTTATTTTGATTAGCAATGCGGCTACAAGAGATTTACTTAGTAATCGAGCTGCATCATTTCTCTCCCATTGATCATGTACAACAGTAAATGGAAATTGGGAAGTGGGTGTAACTCAAAATTTGTTATATAGCAACTGTGTCTTTTACTTTTGATCAAATGAGGGTGATGAATATTATATGAGGCGTTACAGCTGCCTTACCAATGTGAAAAGGGAAAAGGAGTGTGCGATTAGACATTCCACAGTGGTCAAAGAAAGATAGCTGATCATGTAAAATGTTTTAGTTATGATTGCTTGAATAAGCGTAGTATAACTTATGGTCCTATTTACTCCGCACTATGAGAGTATAATTTTGTAACTGTATGTAGTTGAGGAAAGATGGGCTTGTTGGTTTTTAGTCCCTAGGTTTAAGTTTATGATTTAGGCTAATCAGCTTGAGCGTTACATGCTTTGATATTGTTTATACGGGATATTATAACTTAGTGGTCATTAAACAGTTAATATATCGAGCGGAAGCTGATTTTGTTGTATGTTTCCAGTAAATGAGAGTCCGTTGGTTGAAGAAGAGTGTGATTTAGCCATAGAAAGTCATACATGACTTCCCTGACATTATTGAAGAATTTAGATTATCATCCTTCGTGTTGGATGGTAATCAAGTGGCAACATTGACTTATTATCAAATCATCTAATCTTATTGCAATATGCAAATTAAATGTTTGATGATCAAAGTATTAGTTGTGCAAAAGATTTTTCTTCAGTTCTTACGAACATACGTTTGCAGTGTTCAGTGGAAAATTGCATATGCACAATTACCATGTTGAAAGGCCAAAACAATTTGATTACAGAAATGGGCCGTATCTTTATACAGAAAAGTCACTGGTGGTAGGCGTTGGGTGGTTTCTTATTGGAAATCAAGAGTGTTGTTGCCTCGATTAGTATCTTCGGTTAAATTGGGTTTGTAGATTAGTTAAATGAGTGATGAGTGATTATTGAGCTACATATTTCATTTTTGAAAAAGATAGGTACTTTGTCTTCACTATTTAAATGGGGAATCCTCCCCACCACGCACGCCCCCCACACAAATACCCATTGAATAACGACCTCCCTGTCACATATCGATAAACTCTAATGGAAACCCACACCACACCTGTGCTGGGTTTTGACCAAAAATATCTTTTAAAAGTGGGTACTGTAACCTAAGCAAGCGCAGGACATGTCGCTATCAGCGTCGTATTAACTATTTTCTAGATATTTACAATATTGGTTGAAGATGTACGTGTGGGAGAATGTTGAAAGCTCCTTGCTAGCAATGATACCATACCAGCCAAAAAGGCTGCAGTATTTTATCTGCTGCATAATTTCAAGAAGTGCATTATACAATGGAAATCTAATACATCCCACAATTTGATATTTGCCATTTATGATGATGCTGGTGCGTTGTATCCACTTTTCATAAAGTGCTGTTGAACAAGTATTACACTCCATTTCCGAACTGACGAGTTAATGCAAAATGTATGCTATTATATTTTTCCATTGTGAATTAATATGGAAAGTGAAAATATGGACTCGTTTCTAATTACTTTGCCCAGTAATGCTTCTATGAATAAATTTCCCAAAAATAAACCATCAGACTATCGAGTAGAATTAAATCGGCCACTGCATTTAGAAGGTGAATGGGAGGTTGGCGTTTCTAGTATTTGCTATGATAACAATATTCAGAATGTGAATGATTTGGAAGAAATGATATTGACTCCTCGCACCCATGATGGAATAACGATGAATAATGCATTCCAGTTCCCATACAATTTAACATCAGATGGAAAATGGAACTATGAATGGATTCAGATAAAATCAGATTCTTATGAGCCATTTGGGAATGAGAAAATTATTAAGGCATTCAACAGTGGTAATACTTCCATCATGAAGAATAAAAATCAGAAAGCTTATGAGTTTACTATCTATCATTGGAGTGGGAGACAGTTCCTCCGCTTTCATTCTTTTACTAAAGGTCTTACGCTGAGGTTGGATTTAGGTTATGTGTTTTTTAGTGAGTGTAGGTGTAGTTGTATTAAGTGTAGTTTATTTGTAGGTAGTTGTGTTTACGGTAGTTATTAATTTTTTTATAGTTGAGTTGTTTAGTGATTTAGTGATTTTTATGTAGTGCAAGTAGTGTGACATTGTTTAGGTGGGTATTTTAGTGTTAGGGTAATATGTAGCTTGTATTTTTCCGTATATATACGTTTTTTTAATAGTTTTAGTATGTATAGTGAAGCGTTAGTTCAGTGATGTACTTAAGTTTAGTGTTAGTGAATTTTTTTTTATTAGTGATATTTTAGTGGTAGTAGTAGATTTAGTGATTTTGAAAGGATAGTATTTATAGTGTTAAATTGTTTTAGTTGTTTTGATGTAGGTGGAGAGTTACGTAGGTTTGGGTTATATTTTCAGTTGGTGTACGTGTATAAGAGGGTTAGCTGGGGTTAGAGGTAGGTCTTGTTAGTGTTTGTAGTGTATTGAGTGAATGAATATGTGAATGAATATAGTTATGTTTTAGTGATTTTAGTGAAAGGTAGTTGTAGTGATTTAGGTATTTATCGTTTTTTAAGGTTTTTTAGTTTTTAAAGCACTTAGTGAAGTAAGTGATTTATTATTAGGTTTTTTTGCTTAGGTAGGGTTTTATTAGTGGATGGTGTTTGGTTTTATCTTGTTAGTTAGACTTATAGTATTGTGAATTTATGGTGGTAGTGTTTATTTATTTTTAGTGTAAGTTATATCGGTTTAAGTGATTAGTTGGTTATGTCTGAATAGTGATTTAGTGTTTAGTTAGGTATTAGTAGTGTTTTTTAGTGAATTTTAGGTTTGTAGTTTTAGAGTATTTTTAGTGATATGTAGATTTTTAGTTGTAGTGGTTAGTTATGTGAAAGGTATTGTTTGGTTTAAGTTATAGTGATTGATTATGGAGTTTTAGTGAATTAGTTTAGTGATCTTACGTTGTGATAATCTCTAGTTTAGTTTTTATCGGTGGTAGTGGATGTATTTATTTGTTTTAGTGTAAGGTGTTTTAGTTAGAGTGAATTTTATTTTTGGTGGATTGTGTGTCTTAGTGAAATAGTGTATGTTAGTGTACTTAGTAGAGTTAAGTGATAGTGTGTTAGCGTAGTGAATAGGAGTAGGTGAATTTTTTTCTTTTTAAGTGGGGTAGTGTTTTTTTTTTAGGTAGTTGGTTAGTTTTATAGTGATTGCTTGGTAGGTGTCTAGTGATGGTTAGGTTGCAGATGTTATTATTTATTTTAGGTGATGTAGCGTTATTTGGTTTTTTTTAGTTTCTAGTGTGGTTAGTTTTGTTAGTGAAATTCTATCGGTTTATGTGCTAGGCGTGAAAGTGAGTGAGTATTTAGAGTATTTTTTAGTGATTTTTAGTGTGATTGTAGTGTGAATTTGTGTTTATGTGAGTATAGGTTTTTTATGTTAGTTTTAGTTAGTGAATTTAGTGTATGTGTATGGGTTTATGTGGTGACTAGGATTTAGTGATTATGTTGTAAGGTGATAGTGATTTAGTGTTAAGATATGGTGAAAGTGAGATATGTGTTTGTAGTGAATTATTTTTAGTTTAGTTATAAGTATGTTAGTTTTAGTTTCTTTAGATTATGTGGGTAGTGATTAGTTACGTTAGGGTTTAGTGATAGTGTTTAGGTTCTAGAGTTGATAGTGGTAGTATATGTGGATTAGTCTACGTGAGGGTGGATAGGTGGTTTAGTGTAGTCATGTGTGGTTGTAGTATGTTTATAGGTAGTGATTCGTGAGTTAGTGTGATATTTATTAGTGTTTTATGTTGAAATTTGTAGTAAGGGTACTTGTGATTAGTTTTTTTAGTGAGTTAATTAGTGAGTTTACGTGAAACTGTGAAATATTTGAGTTAGTGTTTTAGTATGTTTTATAGTAGTGATGTAGGTGATTTAAGGTTTTTTTTTTATATGTTAAGTGATTAAGTGCTGGTTAGATGAGAGTATTAGGTGTGTGTTGAGTGGGTTATGTGTTGTATGTGAATGTAGTATCGTGAGTAGTTAGTTTTAGTTGTTAGTGTTAGTTTTCTATTTTAGTGAATAGTTGTTTTTTATGGTGTATGTTGGTTTATTTAGTTACTAGTGTTTAGAAGTGGCTAAGTGGTTAGGGTATAGGTTAGTAGTGTAGTTTACGTTTTGTGTAGTTTTTAGTGCTGTTAGTTAGGAATATCTAGGGGGAATGTGTGTTATTTTTTGAAGGTTAGTGTACGTGTATTAAGTTGATAGTGTTACCTTGTTAGTGAATGTAGTGGTTAGTTTTACGGTAGTGAATTGTTAGTTAGGTAGTTTAGTTGGTAGTGTAGGTGATTTTTAGTGTTTTTCTTAGGAGTTGTTTAGTGTTTTAGTGGTTAAGTTAGTGTGTAAGGTGTGGGTTAGGTGAAATTTATTTAGTTAGTTACGTTAGTAGTCTTATGTAGTGAATTTTCGTTTAGTGTTAAGTTAAGGGATTTTAGGGTTTTGTTTAGTTAGTTAGTGTTTTAGGTAGTGAATCTTAGGTGTTAGGGGGTTGTTATTAGGTTTAGGTTTTAAGTGAAGTTAGTATAAGTATGTTAATCTATTGTGAGTAGTGAATGTGAGTTAAGTTATTCGTTAGTGTATGTAGTAGGGTGATTATAGTTGGTTTTAGTTTTATTATGATTTAAGTGAATTATGTTATTTAGTATGTGATAGGTTGAAGTGTGTTTAGTTATGTTAGTTTTTGTAGTGATTCTGTGATAGTTATTTAGTTATGTTTGTAGGGTGGATCGTATTTTGTTGTGATTATACGTTTAGTATGTTTTTTAGATGTGAGTATGTGTTCATTGTGTTTAGGTTGTAGTGTATTTAGAGTGAGGAGTAGTGAAGTGGTTAAGAGTGTTAGGTTACTTTGATTTAGGTGTTTAAGTATATAGGTAGTTTAAGGTGATGTATGAAGTAGTTTTTTTCATATTGAGGTGATTTTTAAGTGGTAGTGTAATATAGATAGTGAAAGTGTTAGTGTAGTGATATTTAGTGACGATTGTTATGGGTGTTTAGTGTTTCTGAGTTTTGTGGGGGTTTTTATGTTAGTAATTATGGTATGGGTTATTGAGGGTTTATTATAGTATTAGTGAAAGTAGTGTTACGGTAGTTAGTGATTTTGTGAAGGTTTAGGCTGTAAGTAGTTTATGTTGAGTTACGTGTTTTGTTTTAGTTAGGTGAGGTTTAGTGATTTTAGTGTTTTAATGTTTAAGTGATTTAGTGTAGTTGTACGGTGAGGGCGTTTTAGGTGTGTACGAGTGAAAATTTGAGGTGAGGTTTAGTTTAGTGTTAGTTATATGTTTATGGTGATGTTTAGTATTTAGTGTTTTAGTCGGATTAGTGATATGTGTAGTGAGTTTTATGGTTTAGTTAGTTAGGATTGTTTTTTAGGTTACTGGTTAGTTTAGGTTAAATAATCGTATTTTATGTGAGTAGGTACTGGTGGTGGGGTGTGTTAGTAGGTTTTAGGGTGAGTTTATTGTGTGAATAGTGATTACGTGAAGTGTTAGTTGTTTGGTAGTGATAGTGTTATTAGTGTAAGTGGTAGTGTGAAATTTAAGTTTAGTTAGTTAGGTAGTAATATCGTGTAGTTATGGTTAATGTGGGGTTTAGTGGGGTTTATGTATAAGTGAATTTATGTTATTTAGTTAGTGTCTTTTAGTTTAGTTTTAAGTGATGAGTTAGTGTGAATAGTATGTTTAGTGAATATAGTGTTGATACGTTGTGAATAGTATTTTATATGGTGAGTAATTATTGTTAGTGATTAGGGTTTAAGTGTTTTTAGTTTATAGTGGATATCATGTGTGTTTCGGATTTTTTTTGATTTAGTTAAAGTGTGTGAGTTTTTTTAGTGAATAGTGTGATTTCTTTTATGATAAGGTTATGGTGATTTAGTTAGTGTAGTTTAGTTAAGGTATTGTGTTATGTGAATTATAGTGTGTTTTATAGGTGTTTTAGTGTTAATTAGTTTAGTGAATGAGTGTGATTTTATGTTAGCTAGTGAAGATGAGGTTTAGTGACTTTAACTGTGATAGTGTAGTGAATTACTGATCGTGATAGTTAGTTTTTAGTATAGTTTAGTTTAGTGAAGTGTGAATATAGTAGATTTTTTGAGGGAGTTTTTAGTTGTTTTAGTGAATTTTTTAGTGTGAATGTAGTTTATTAGTTTGTGATTTTAGGAGGTGTTAGGTTTTATTATGTGAAGTTTATTTAATTAGTTAGTGTTGTACGTGTTTAGGTTTTTTAGTTTAGGTGATTTAGTGTTACGACGGATTTATTACGGTTTATTGAGATAAGTGAATTATTTTTTTCTCTGTGTAGTGATCATTTAGGTGTTTTGTTTTTAGTTAGTGTTATGTAGGTTTAGTGTATTAGTGTAGTAGTGAATACGTGGTTTTTGTATGTAGAGTGTTAGTGATTTATTGTTTATTGGGATGAGTTAGTGAATCTAGTGATTTAGTGAGTTTAGTAGTGTAGGGTGAATAGTGTAGGATAGGTTTAGTGAGAATATAGTATGAGTTTACTGTTAAAGTTAGTGTATTTTTTTTTAGTGATAGTTAGTTAGTTTAGGTATGTGGTTTTATAGGTTTTAGTAGTGCAATAGTAGTAGTGATAGTGATGTATTTTAGTGAATAGGTGTAGTAAGATTAGGTGTTAGTGTATTAGTGTTTAGTAAGTGATGTTAGTATTAGTTTTTTGTTAGTTTAGTGTGATAAGTGTGGTAACGTATTCGTGTAGTGATTAGTTGTAGGTGTTAGTTGAATTGCTGAATAGATTTTATATGTGTTAGGTTTTATGTGGTTTTATAGGTGATAGTGTGTACGTTTTTTTAGTTTTGATTTTTAGGGTATTAGAAGAAATAGGTTAACGTGATTTAGTTTTAGTTTCTGTATAGTAGTGATTTTATAGTGTAGTAGTGTTTAGTTTTAATTGTTTTTAGTGATTACTAATGGTGTAGTGGAGTTTAAGTTTTTACTGGGTAGTTTAGTGGTGAGTTTTAGTGTCAGTGAATTTTTAGAGTGGTTATGATATGTTTTTATGTGAATTTAATTAGGGTTAGGTTTTTGTAGTTTAGTTGATTAGTGAGCTAGTGGAATCTACGTGAATTAGTGAGTTATTAGTTAGTGATTTAGTGATAGTTTTTAGAAAGTTTTAGTTTAGTTGGTTTTATGTCATAGTTAGGTTGATTTAGTGATTTAGTGAAAGTTAGTAGTAGTATCGTTAGTTTATAGTTTAGTGTAGTGAAATTAGGGGTGTGATGTGTAGCTAGGTTTTTTTAGTGGTTATATGTGAGGGATAGTGATTAGTATGTGAAATGATTTAAGAGTGTTAAAGGGTTAGTGATTATTAGGTGGGTGTTAGTGATTGTACTTTGTTTAGTGGTAGTGATGTTAGTGGGGGGTTTTTTTTAATGTTTTAGTGAAGAGTTAATTAGGTGATATTTATTTAGAGTGTTATAAGAGTAGATTAGTTTTATAGTGATTTTATTTAATAGTTTTAGTATTTTTTAGTTATGATTAGTAGTTGTAGTTAAGTTTGGTACAGTTAGTTGAAGTAAGTAGGTCTTACGTGTAATTTAGGCTTTAGTGTTTTTAGTGAGTGTTAGTGAATTTAGTGTGAGTTATGTGTAGTGAGGGTTATCATGTAATAGGTAGTTAAGGATGTAAATGTTAGTGATAGTGATTTAGTAGTTATAGTGTTTTATAGTTGAATATTTGTGTTTAGTTAGTGATTTTAGGTGATTAGTTCTATATATAGTAGTATTATTTAATTGAAGGGAATATATAGGTGTAGTGATTTTATTGAATTAAGGTTTTGATAAAGTTAGGGTTTATAGTGTAAGTTAGTGAAAGTTTTTTAAGTTAGTGATATGTATAGTGAATTAGGGTAGTTTTTAGTAGTGATTTTAGTGGGTTTAGATGAATAGTGATTTTATTGAATTAGTTTAGTGTTAGTATATATGTAGGCTGATGTTTAGGTGTTAATTAGTGTAGTTGAGTGAATAGTTATATGTGATAGTGTTGACTAAGTGACTAGAAATAGTAGGAGGTAGTATATGATGTTAGTGAAGTTGTATGGTGTCAGTGAGTTGTCAGATATTACTGTATAGTTAAGTGAATTCTATACGCATCTTGGTTTTGGTCATGGACTACATCTAACGTCAATTGCTACTGCAAATGTTAGAAAAGTTTATTCAAATCGAATCAACAAATTTTCATTATAGATTTAAAATATTTGATGAAGATGTTGTAGAATGCGAAGAACGCATCATTTTGAAAAAGCGTGGTGTTCAACCTTTATCACTTATTGAGTTAGTAAAACGATGGAATGAGACTGTGGGTAAGAAGTATGGAGAAAAAATTATGGCGGACAAAAATAAGTTGGTTATTCAGAAATATAATGACAAACTTACAGTTTATTTCTCTCCAACCTTGCGTCATTTTGTAAGACATTATACACCTATTATTGGAAGCGGTGTGGTGTATGCTTCTCATGAATATCACACTAAAGCTGATTCAGTTAATGATGAATGGTGGGTGGACATCTATGGCGATCGCATCAAGAAAATTTACCAGTCTTATGAAGAATCTAAAGTTGCTATCAATATAATGCCGCGTCTATATCATACAGTTGAAAGCTTCATTCATGTAGTAAATCCTTATATACAACAGAAGTTGAAGCATGTGATGAAAAGTAAATATGATGTAAAGACACACCACATTTCGTTTTCAATTGAAAATCAACGCGTTGTTCTGAAACTGGGTGATGACATTCAATGTCAATTGAGTAAAAATTTGAAAAAACTCTTTGGTTTTTCAATGCTACAAACAGTGTTTGCTGCTGCGCATACGATTGGTATAGAAACACCAATGACACTTGATAAACATGAACAGCACCTTTACATTCAAAGTGATTTGATTCTACCTATTTCTGTTGGTGAGAAAAAAGAATACATTTTACGTGATTTCATTCATGATAAAGACGCTTCATATGGAATAGTCGAGAAGATGTTTGAATCTATTTTCTATCATCCCGTTGTCAAACAAACTATACCCTCTATTGCTATCAAAATTACCAATGGTTTACAAGAGTGCATCCATGTGAAAGATACTAAATCCCTCATAACGTTAGTGTTTCGGAAAACAAAGTGAAGTCATTGTGATATGTTTATTGAAATATGTACATGAATGTGAAGCAATAGACTTTATACAACATCCACTGAAAATATATACATGAGCGCACTTCAATAAACATTGTTATATACAAAAAGTCTTTTTACTTCGTGAAGGGTGGAAATATACAGGGATAGGAAAAATGTCTTTCAGTGGAAAAGTCATCACATGGGGAATGTACAGATGTGGATACATATTCACAAGGAAAAAACAATCTCATGCGATACATAAAACAACAATGTTTATCTACAGAAATCAACATCAAAATACTAAGTTAAGGATGATTATGCTAAGACGTCTCCTGAATGTGGTAGTGTGAGTTTAATTCTTTTGGGTGGTGGTATGTTTGTGTCAGGATGTCCATGTGGAAGAGATATGTTGTGTTCTAACCAGCACCTCTTATCCTCCCATGCTGAAAGCGCCCGTTTCCTAAAAGTATGAGTTTTGATCTCATGCGACTTAGATTTTAAGATTGTCATATTGACAAACGTTATATTTTTATTTCTATAGGCTTTCCTGAAATTCTTATGTTTCATATTTTGCACAATGGATTTTGATATGCCTTTAGCGCGCTTAATGCTATCATCACTATCCTTTAATTTCATAGAATACATTTTTGGACGGAGGAGAATCATTTCATCTATTTCCTTCCCTGCTGTCTCATCCTTAAAGCAGCCAAGTTTTGCCTTATTTTTGATGGAGTAGAGTGGATGATCAGTAGGATAATTTGATGTATCAAAATATCTTTCTAAAGATTTTCCTACTTCATTGAAATTTAAATCTTTTTGAGTGGTAATACCTAAGAAGAAACTATCTGTATCACCACCCAACAAACGAACCTCTTTTACGAGAGGACATGGTTTTAGTATTTTATAAAAGAGTTGGTACATTTCAAGCTTAGAATAATCTAGTACAGCTTGACCAATATAGATGGGTTTGCACAACTCAACTTCAGATTTTATCATTTTAACACCTATAAGGTCCTCATCGATAATGTCTCTATCGATGAATAGAGGTGATGAGACTAATTTGTGATACTTTTGATCATCATTAACTAGTTTGTAGTTTACGCGCTTTCTAACATCCTCCATCGTCTTACCAAATAAACTGTTGTTCTTATATTTATAAAAATCTTTTTCAAAGTTATTTTGGGCTAGTGCACGTTTCTGGCTGTTGCTATCAATATATGGCTTGAGGAAGGCTTTCTGTCTAAATTTAATAATGCGGTGAACTCTTTTTAAAATCATGCCCATTTCTAAATAAAATTTTAAGATGCTAAAGTGGACTAGATAGTTTTCTTTATCATACTGGGTGAGTAAAAGTTTGCGACAAGGCTTATAGTCGGGTTGTCCACATGATTCTAAATCTTTATGAAATTGTTTCATAAAGTCGGAAAACATATCTTTACTCACTTCACCTGATTCGGGTGCGAGTGGAAAATCTACGGTTTTATGTTTAATATTATTTGGATAGATTAGATCTATCTCAAAATAATATCCCCAATCACCTTCATCTGGAATTGCTAGTATGTTGGAAGGGTTGGAGAAATGTTGAATATCACTATCATCTAACCAGCTAAACTCAGAGTGAGGTAGCGGTTTGGATAATGAACTACCATACAAATTATTTTGGTCATAATACTTCAGATGAGTCTGGTCATTGCCTACTATTTTTGATTTTAACCTATGTTTATTTACAAATGTGAGACCACCGCGAATTCCTCGCTCAAATAAATTATACATCTCTGGATCTTGTAAGAGATGAATGGTCTCACCAGTCATTTTAAAAGCAGACTTAAATGACATGGCTGGCAGACTGACAAAGTGGACGGGATCTAACTTATCTTCTTCTAATGCCACTCGTCGAAACTCCTGAAATACATCAGCCAGCAAAAATACATCTAACTTAAGGTAGGCAATCATATATTCACCAAATGTATGGCAGTCAAATTTTATCCATGCATCTTGTGCATGATCATAATCTTCGGTCTTACATTCTGCGCCGGTCAAATCATTTTTAAATTTATCTATGGGCGGAAGAGAAGTCTCGCCGAGTTTACTAATTGCATCAAAATATGCATATGGAAAGACTCCTTTCCGTGTGATGACTTCATCGGTTAGATTTGGATATTGTTTCTTAAGATTTTGTGTTAGTGGAAGAGACTTTAGATTTTGCACGAGAGAGGCCAGTGATGCAGTCATAAATTGGTAGGAATCTAAAAATTTTATATCAAAATAGACCGTCTTATTTTCTTTAGTTTTATCGACAGGCACTTTTGCTGTCATGGCCATAAACTTCTCTCTCGTTTGTGCTATTACATCAAGCTTCCACTCTTTCATTTGACCTAAACCTCCTTTTATTATCATATGGCTGTCGTAGCCCTTGAAATTATGGAAAATGACGGGTAATGTACGCCGCTTCATCCTCAGCGAAAAATTACATTTTGAACAGAGTGCGTTTCTAAATTTACCAGTGATGTGATCATGGTCGCGCACTTTCTTAATCTTATCATCGTCAAATGTTTTCCTACATTTGGGGCAAACGTTGCAACTATCAAATTTTGCTTGATCATCTGCTGTCATATGCAATGATCTGCGATAGAGTTCACCATCATACTTTTGTTGAAATTTTACAGCCTGTTCGAGGAATTGTAGGAATTGGTAAATACAATCCTCACCTTGCCAGACGCGCATTTTATTTTTTCTATTTTGGAAATGGTCATGCCATACTTCATAGCAGGAAATGGCTGCTGGTCGATGGATGTTATCATCGATATAGCATTCGATGTCAGCATAGATGACACGAAGAGGACTTAGTTCATCACCATTCTCTCTATATGAAAACTCCTTATCTTTGGGCATGCGTTCCATTTGCAGTTTACCTCGCTTACACCACTCATAATGAGTTTCAAATTTGTTTTTACTCCTAAAGTTCCGAATGCATCTGTCACAGTAATAAATCTCTGATGAGGTAGAATTTCTTAAGTGGTGGTATAAGCGAGAAATTTTGGGAATGCCGCAGTAGTGCCATTCCTCACTATCATCCTGTCTTACTAATAAAAGGTTGACAACATGGTCATAACAACTCGAACGCGAGTTGTAGCGCACACCCTTCAATCCCTTTTCCCAAACATGGAGAACTATTTTAATGTTGTTCAATTTTTCAAATTTTTCTATATCTTTAATTTTCATATCGTCACTATTACAGTCATCGAAGTTTAATTCATTCTCCCACTGCCTATAGCTATATGTGCGATTTCGATTCGCATTGATGTCATTATAGTGGAGAATGGAGAGGACAGCATATTTAAAACATTGCGATTCGCAATCGACATTGATGACTGCTGTTTTGTTTTTTAAATTTTTTGGAAGTTTAAAGGAGCCTCGACCACTATGATTTCCTAATAAACTGATTTTAATCATGGCGGACTCAATGCCATCAAAAATGAGACCGCTATCGCGCTCGTTAAATTTATCAATATTTAATTTTAATCCTTGGATGTGAAAATTTATCCAAGACTCATAGTCTACAACCTCGGTTGCAGGAGAGGAGGGTATGTGAAACTCTAACCTCTCTATTATTTGTCCAGTATGGTGGTCGATTTTTACATATTTTATTTTAAGATAGATGAGCGCCTTCATCCTAAAATTGTCTAAATTGTTGAAGAGCGCTTCTATCAATGATGAATTTTGATGAAACCATTCCTCAAAGTTAGCAATGGTTTCTGAGGAGTCCATCTGGTAGTTCCTCACTAAATTATTTATGGACACTTCAGTGAGTCGGATAGAGGAGGTACCGTTGGTGTAGGTATCGTTCGTGTGTGTATGTTGAAGTCTGTGCGAAGATAGTTCAAAACGTGTCTCGAAAGACTGAATGCATAAATCGCAAGAAAAGGAGACATCGTTAACAGAATCATCCCTACCTTCGGAGATTGATGCCGACTTAGGTCGACAAACACCTCGCTTGATGTGTCGGGTGAGATCCCATTTCCTCGTGAAGATGTGCCCACAGTCAGCACATTCCCACTCGTTGCCATATCGCGACAGTTCTGAGCTGGAACTCGCATCACCTGAAAGAGAAATCATTCTATCATCTCTGTTCAAGCCTCAGTGTAGTGTTACAACCTACCTTGACTCAATAACTCTAAACTTTCCTCGAGAAGAGAGGGCGTTGGTGATGAAGTTGATGCCTGAAATTGAGGAAGATGCTATTAGTTACACGTTTGAGGGAGATGAGAGAGGAAATCTTTAACTTACCATTTTAATGAAATATGATCAGATAGAATAATAGTCAAAGAGAGAGATCGTGCGTTAGTCACTTGTATGATTCACAGATTAAATGAAATGACATGAATGTCACTTTGCTTATATACTTTCATATTCATCATTCATTGGATGTTCATTCTGATTGGCTGCTTGTTGATACTTAAGAATTAGAAAACATTTCAAAGTCATTATTCAAAGTCAGCATTTCAAAGACAACATGACAAGTCCTCCAACAACACCAAATACCGCATTGGAGTTCTCCTCTCCATGCACATCAGCAAAGGTGCTCGTTACACCAAATGCACCAAGAAAGGCGAAGGTGGAGAAGACATACAATCTGGACAATATACGAAAGTTATCATTATCGGAGGAGTTGCCCGACCTAGCAGGCATACGGTGGAAATATTTACAATATGATGCCGAAGGGGTGATGGAGATGACCAGCAAGTCGCACTTGCATCAAATATGGGAGTGGTACACCCCTAACTCCCAACCGCGAACCGTGGCGGAGTGGGCGTACATTGAGAAAGTGAGGGACGCTGCAGAAGAACGTTTAAAGCAGCTCAACTGTTTTTGTGATCTATGTGAAGTCAGACTCTGGGACGATATTGATGATGAAGACCTTTTGAAATACATGCCATAATAAATGTTTATTTCGTATTATCTTTGCTTTCATACTGACTTACTTGAATGGGGTTTTAGTGAATAATTTAACCATGTATACTTTTTCATTTGGAAATAGTAGCACGCTTAGTCTAACTTGCAAATCTTATAACATTTCATATGGACGATGATGATAGATGAAATAGTGTTAAATAAAATTAAGATAGCTTACATGATACTGGGATAGCAATCGACTGCGATCCATGTGTAAAGAGCTTGTTAGACTACGGAAGAGAGAAGTGTGTTATGTTGCGTGTGGCGCGTGAGTGTCCTCCCATTTCATTCCATTCATCAATTCGTCTCATTGATAGAGACAGGTAGAACTCATGGTTCTCATAACGTATGCAATGGATAGTTTATAAGGTAACCTTCGACAGTTGGCTAAATGTCGCCCTGGCGCGAATGCATACTACGTTGAGACAGAGGCAATCACTTGCAAACATGACGCAGAGAGGTTTAACAAGATTGACCATTGCCGAATGTCCCTTGCGGTATACATAGCTACGGGTTTCACCGCCGTCCTATACAGGAACGCCCGTCGAAAGGAAGTATTACACCGAACTTCATTTGCAACGTTCAAGTTGACTGATAGCAGATTCAACTTAATGATAGTATTCGCCAGTCCGAAGACTGCCCAGGGCAAACCGCGTGGAGGTTCTATCATGTCTTGCCCCATGGTGGCCCTTAAGAGAGCCGATGGTTCGTTCTCGGGAGTAACGTCATCTTACACCCTACCAATTCTGCTGAGAGAGTCTTTGACTCTCTCTTTGGTAGCACTGTCGACTTCCACACTAACTGGCACATGACTAAAAAGTGGAATGTAGCGCCATTCCGTTGGATTGACAGCAGTTGCTGTCATCGGATTGCCAATCTGAGCAAGATTGTTGTGAACTCTGTCTTGCTCCTCTATTCTAGCAAATTCATCAAATAAATTTCGCGGTCTTAACTGTGGTCCGCGAGGAGAGTTGACTGCAGCGTTTGGCGTCTCCATGATTGAAATGAAATGGAATGAGAGGTAGTGGTTTATATACCCCTCTAATGTGATGTAACGTTCAAGTTGACTGATAGCAGATTCAACTTAATGATAGTATTCGCCAGTCTAAAGACTGCCCAGGGCAAACCGCGTGGAGGTTCTATCATGTCTTGCCCCATGGTGGCCCTTAAGAGAGCCGTTGGTTCGTTCTCGTCGTATCTGAAAATAGAAGGAAAAATAGATGAAAATATATTCAAGTGATAGAGATGATATTAACTTACCATAAGAGAAATTTAGCCGGTTCGCGACCCCTTCGATGGTGATGGTTGAGGTAAGTATTTGGCCGGCAGTTTCCGCTTCCGGTGGCGCAGCTCCTTTATTTCGCCATCATGCTTTATAGAGACATGGAGACAGCGCATCTCCGCCATTGCTCCCTCGTAGCACTCAAATGTGGCATCCAAGTCCTCACTCTCAAGGATGATGCTGTCGACGATTCTGCTCTTGATGATGGGAATGTGGAGCGTTGTTCGTCTCTCTTCTTTCTTCTGACTCTCAGTCAGGCTAGTCTTTAATTGCTCAATTTTTAAATTTGATACCTCTTCTTGAGCTTTTAATGATTTTATGTAAGTCGCCTGCTCAGTAACGCGTTTTTCGCTGGCAAGCGCCCTTTCGCGGAAAGATTCTAAATTGATCACTTGTGTCTTGAGGGCCCGAATCTCGGCTACCTGACCCTTCAGGTGGAAATTGTCATCCCTAAGGGCCGAACATTCATTTTTGTAACGAGTGAGCTCATCTTTTAATTTTGTGAGTGCATATTCCTGGCTCACTTTTGCGATCTGGGTATCCTTATTCCAGCTGTTCGTCTGCTGCTTAATCCCCTTCTTTACTGGGGAAGGTGCGATTACTTTCTTTTTCGGGGAAGACTGATTTGTTGGTTTTCCTATCTCTTCCGTGTCTTTAGTAATGACGACCTCCTCAGAATCGGAGTCATCTGAGCTGTCCAAATCGCTTAGTGGGGCCTTCTCTTCTGCTGTTGATGAGGTAGTGGCCGAAGCAGCAGGCTCCAAAATTGTTGCAATAGCCTCTTGTAGTGCTGCGTCAAGATCGACTGTTTCTTCGTTGAAGAAGGGTGCGATCACTTTGCCGATGTCTGATGTTATGTAATTGTTTGCCTTTTTGAGCGGACATTCGGCGTGGGCGATGTAAAATTCCTCATGCTCTTTGCCTTTCAAAAATTTCAGGCAATGTGTACAGCCGGAAATAACGGCTCTTTCCTCGTGGAAGTGAGGTGTATTCTTGTACTTATTAATGTGACGTTTGAATTCGCCACCCCTCTTTATTTCTCCGCAAGAGCACTTTTTAAATAAAAATTTTGAGTTGCCTCCCATTTTGTAACTTATGTATCTGTAAAGGAAGGATGAAATAGAATTACTAACAGGCGACATTGGCAGTCATTCTTATAATCATACAGCTAAATTGTGAGATTGGTGGAAAGTGTCGAACCTTTGAATCCGTTAAGGCATTACTCAGAGGGGATCTTATCCCAACTCCAAGGCCTCGGCCCACAAATCCAACCTCCCGCGGACAGAGCGTGCGTCATATCACTGTGTTGGTATCCGGACCCCGATTTTGACATGAAAATCAGTGGATTGTTTACAAAGGTTGCAAATTCCAAGCCGAAGCTTGCCTCCCACAACTTTATAAATGTCTTAGTTGAATTCAGAAGGTTTGAAAATCCCGAAAATTGTCAAAAAATAGCGAATTTAAATTTTTCAATTTTTTAGCACTACTTATGAAATTTTATAAGTAGTCTATCACTTAGGGCAGGTCAATAGCGACCGAACCTTTTTTGAATCAAGTCAAACGGACTTGTAGAAGCAAAGTTACAAGCCTTTAAAGTTTTGGAGTCTTTTATGGCCTGGAGACGAAGGCCATCTCCTGGCTAACCTCTAAGTCTGACGCCTTAGCTGATATCAGCAATGAAATTTTCTAAGTCGGTTTCTTACAGAAACTCAGGATTTGGAATGTCCGAAGCTATCATCGGAGCTCAGAGAGACGACTTACCGTTGACTATCTCTCGTATTAATGACAAGTCTCTCTCGGTTCCCAGCTTATATAGTGTGTGGCGATCAGCTGATGACGTAACACCCATCATCCAAACACTAAAAAACCCGTCTATCTCCGGTTCTAGTGCTCCGATTGAGCTGGAAATACACCATTTCCTTGTAGAATTTGACGCTGAATCCGAATCTGGCCTCCGTTTTCCCATCCGATGCTTCGTTTTGGCTCTACAGTAGGCAGCCATCGCAAAAATTCTAACTCTGTCGTTTTTCCGAAAAAATGTTGAACATTTTTCTCGCCGATTGACTTGAAACTCTCCGATTGACTTGAAACTCACCATACATATAAAGAATTTCACGCTGATTCCAAATCTGAAATCCGTTTTCCCATCCGATGCTTCGTTTTGAAGCTAGAGCCCAAAACGTCCCAAATTCTAACTCTGTCGTTTTTCGCCAATGTCCCAAAATCTTAAATGGTGTCTCACATCTAAACGAAGACAGATAGGAACAAGCCGATTCTTTCACTGAATTTGTCTCACTCTTAGCTTTCAAACGAGCTATCGCACGACAAAATCCGTCCACTAGAAGCCAAAATCGAAGCAAGCTGTCCAGAGGGGGGGGGACGTCAGCGAAATTTCAGAATTTGATGAAAAATGTTTTGGTGACGGTCCCAGGTCGAAATTCCACACTTTGGAAAATTTTCAAAATTTTACCCATACAAAGTCACTCTGACACTTAGGATTTTTTCAGGTAAGCGAGCTCCGACCTAAAATCTTGTAACCGCTCTAACTTTTGAACGAAGACAGATAGGAACAAGCCGATTCTTTCACTGAATTTGTCTCACTCTTAGCTTTCAAACGAGCTATCGCACGACAAAATCCGTCCACTAGAAGCCAAAATCGAAGCAAGCTGTCCAGAGGGGGGGGACGTCAGTGAAAATTTTTTCTCTGCGATTTCGCTGGAAACATCCTTCCTAACCCAAAATTTCACGTAGATTCCGAATCTGGCCTCCGTTTTCTCATCCGATGCTTCGTTTGGGCGCTACACACCAAAACGTCCCAAATTCTAACTCTGTCGTTTTTTCGAAAAATGTTGAAAATTTTTTCTCTCCGATTGACTTGAAACTCTCCATACAGATAGAGAATTTCACGCTGATTCCAAATCTGAAATCCGTTTTCCAATCCGATGCTTCGTTTTGAAGCTAGAGCCCAAAACGTCCCAAATTCTAACTCTGTCGTTTTTCACCAATGTCCCAAAATCTTAAATGGCGTCTCACATCTAAACGAAGACAGATAGGAACAAGCCGATTCTTTCACTGAATTTGTCTCACTCTTAGCTTTCAAACGAGCTATCGCACGACAAAATCCGTCCACTAGAAGCCAAAATCGAAGCAAGCTGTCCAGAGGGGGGGGGACGTCAGCCGAAAATTTTTTCTCTCCGATTTCGCTGGAAACATCCTTCCTAACCCAAAATTTCACGTAGATTCCGAATCTGGCCTCCGTTTTCTCATCCGATGCTTCGTTTGGGCGCTACACACCAAAACATCCCAAATTCTAACTCTGTTAAAATTTTGAAGAAAAATTTTTTCTCACCGATTGACTTGAAACTCACCCTACCGATGCAGAATTTCACGCTGAACACGAATCCGACCTCCGTTTTCTCATCCAACCACTCCTTCCACTCGAAACAACCCATTTTATAACCCAACATTCAGCAGATTGCACCAAAAACATCACACACTATAGCCTCAAGACTAATCCTGGCGGTCGCCCAAGTCCACCACGACACTCTATCGTTCCAGAGGGGGGGGGGACTCAGACCCGAAGCACCACGGCGGCCGACCACGACACTCTGCCGTTCCAGAGGGGGGGGGGACTCAGCGATGGCGGCCATCTTGCGCTATCTGGTGTTCGCCGTTTTCTTACTACTTATGTCTAAAACTGATAAGCCATGGATTGCGCCAGTGATTTAAAATGACATCAAAAGCACTACGAAGCTCATCGGTCCCGCAACTTTGTTTTATATCTCTAAAAAACATTTGAATCTATTTGCTATTCTATACTGGAAAAGTGCCGCAAAGTTCCTCGAAGTCATTATCACAATCACAAATCAGTCTCTCATCACCGATCAGGATCGGTACAGACCACAACGAATAGCTCAATGAGGTCTATTTGCGGGGTCCAGCGTTTAGAAACGATAAAGCCAACACCACATAATGATCTGTTTCCTTCGGAAGCGCCCAACGCGACTGTCGACCCATCCCTCCATACAGCATGACCCATCCCTCCATACAGCATGCATTGGTCGCTGTCGCCGTGTCTCACTCACACCAAGGATGTGACATCTGATATTTTTCTTCTCTTCAATTATGGTCGTCAAGTCAGTTTCCCTCGATATCGTCCTGGCGGTGAATGCTGCGATGTCGAGATGTATTTTACGAGGTCACTATAACACACGCTAAATAGAAGGCAAAGTCAGCACTGAGATCTTTCGTATGTTCTTATCAAGGTGCACTCAGGACAAATGCTGATTGACACTTATCAGAAAAGCTACAAGACTTTATGAATATGATTCACCATGGCAGAGAGAGCATCCAAACAAATTCCTTTTGTGTACACAATATAGGTATATACAGGTTTTCTCTAACTTGATGTGTAAGGCCACTGAAATTGACAAAAGATTTCTTGAGCGTGCACGAGTTACAATTCTAAATTTTGATCTGATATTTGTGCCATCACGCGCAACAAGAGACTGATTAATATGCTTCGTCACAGAGATGAGAGATTTTCAGACCGACCTATGGCAAACAAATAGGCACTGCTATCGGACACAAGCCTCCAGACCCCTACGAGTTCTGCCAACGTAACTGTCTCCACAACTTGCATATCACTTAAGCACTCGAAGACGTCGGCAAAGCATTCCTTACAGAGGCCAAAGTTACTCGTCTGGTGGAAAAAAACCATTGGGCGGGAAGCAGGAAAAACGCAGCATAACCTGTTAAGTTCGGAATAAATCCAATTGACAGATTTGTCTCCGTAAAATGGAAATTCACATAAACAGTTATTCTTCTGTGGACCAAATGCATCAAACTTTTCTGGTAATAAAGTAACTTTATGCTTAGCAATAAAATGAGGAGGATATCTGTTTCTTATCAATGTGCTGGTCAAAAACTTGAATTCTCCCTGCAAAAACTCAAAAGTATAAATGCGCAAAGTTCTGTAGAACAAAGACTTTACAGCAGTTATTTTCAACTGTAGTAACACAAAGCTATGAAAACTAGTGAGCACACAAAGGACGCGTTTTCTGTGAACTTTGGATCGAACTTTGCTATGACAATTGTGATTAAGACATCAAGAAAAGATGAAATGCCTTCACCTTCAAATTCACACGCGAAGGAAATGTTTTGGTAAACATTATTCAGATAAGACAACAGTAACTCTCTTCAGATAAGAAAACAGTAACTCTCCATTTTGGATAATTACAAAAGTATCGTCGACATACCGACAGTAAAGTTGAATCAAACTTTCTAGCTCATTACACAATGTCGCTCCAAGACTTCCCATGAAAATATTTGCCAATATCCACGGCCCATAGCACAATCATCATCCTGACGGTAAAATGTTCCATTAAATACAAATTGTGCGTTGCAGGTACACAATACCAACATGTACTCCTGGAGTATTGACAGGAATGGGACATACATGTAATTCAGGATTCTATCTAATTTTAGATAACACAATGTCAAAAGTCTTCATGGGAGGAAGATAAGTATAAATAGAACTAGTATCGAAGGAGACTATTCTAGAGTTGCTGACAACAAAATTCGTGATTTTGGTTACAAAATCATGTGAGTTTAATATACAGGACTGATCAAACGGCTTTTCAATAGGATTCAACATTCCTGCTAACCATTTAGAAGTTTCATGACAAGCGGAGATTGTCTTTAATCACTAGCTAAACCCTCGCCCATGGGCGCAATTGTTATCTCAATATATTGCTCATTTATATAGTACATGCATAGCTTAATAGAAATCAAAGGGCGCAATGTCAAGCATTTTATTGCGGTTTCAAAGCACGTAAAAACAGTTTAATGTCCATTGTCATAGAACTTTGTCGTACACCACGTTTCCTGCCAAACAACACGATAAATAATTCTGTCAAGCAAAGTCTGTTTCCCGATAAATTGAACATAGGTGATTCTTACTACCCACCGATTTCTGAATCTTATAATTTTTACACACTCAGTGTCATCAAATCTCATAAAAACAGTAATTTATTTTTCTACAATTATTGCAATTTCAGCACGATACTACTTTCAAAAATTATGTTGCGATTTCGTGTGCAAATCATATGTTTCGAGACTTTAATCAATCAGTTTGTGGAATTTTGCACTTGTTGCTTAAAAGCTTCTGAAATATACGATTTGAAAAGATACTGAAAAACTAACATAATGGCTGGATTTAATAAACAAGCATTCAAATTGGCCTACCATGTTTTCAGAGTAAAAGATGAAACCATTCCAATAATTTTCTAGAAGAATATTAGTGTCACTTCTCTCTGATATTATCATGATTTGTCAAATAACATTCCGGAATTGACAGTCAGACTTTGAAAATTTTCTAGTCGCTATTGTTGAAACATGATGTATGAACTGTCATAAATGACATTTATCTGATCTGATAATTTCTTTTGTTCTGATTTAATTCAAAACATGCATGCATCGATTTCAGAAAGCAATGTGTCCACCAAATACAGTGTGCATAGCAGTCCATGGTGATGTTAATTGCAAACGAGGAACATGTCCACCTAAATACGGAATTTGTCAGTACAGATACTGGCAAACTACTGTTTTTCAACCGAGTGAGTTATCTCTTTATGTTTGCTTTTGATAAATGCAGGGTGGTTCGCAAAAAGCATCATTTTCGGCAGCAGTGGCAGGGTCGATCTTTTTCCACTAAATGTCTTGTTAGGATTCGTCAGACACTTCAAGCCTTGGGTTTTTAGCACCTGTCGAACATACCGCCCCTCCACTGCTCCATGCGCTATATCGACTCGTTTCACTCTCTTGCTCACACGCGACTTTGCCTAGAAGTGTCGGGTGACTCCATGAAATTGCACTGCCGTACGCAGCTGTCCATCGAGGCGGATAGCCGATCCATTTGAAGAAAGGTCGCTGGACCACCATCTCCATTATATACATGTAAGTATCATCATCGGTGGCGTAGACGGCGGACTGGAAAATCACCTGAATATCGTACTTGTAGAAGCTGCCTTCCGTCCACTTGCCATTATAATCCTTCATGCATCGTTGAGCAGTCTGGTCAACACTTAAGTAATGTCGGCGGCTAAGTATTCATAGAGACGCTCTTTGAGCGTTGGATTGAAGCGCTCCTCCACCACTGCCTTGTAGGCGCTCTTGAGACGAAACTGTTCAATCTCGTGCACCGCAAGCTAAGCGCGTACCCACATATTCTCATGCTCTTTGCCCTGATCAGTGTACACCCTCTTTGGGACCTACTCGTCGTGGACGAGCCCAGGCGTGGCAGGAGAAGAGAGCGATGTCAGTCTGTGTGTAGTGTAGCCATTGCTGTGATGGGCCAACGCAGACACATATGCCAAATCCGCCTGCCACTGCTCATGGAGAACGACGTAGTGTCGCGGTGGGACAGTCGTGCCGAGCGGCCAGGGAGTGTAGGAGTGTGGGATTGAGGTCGGTTGAGATTTGAGACATTTGCGACAGGCGCGCTGCGCCTGCACCTATGCCACTTTCTTTGGTGTTACCGCAGCCGGCCGGATATGTGCGTCATAGTAGATGGTCGCACGGCGCTCACTGCCGTCTTTCTGTCCGGTTTTCGTTTTCTTGCCGTCATCCAGCCATTTTTTGAGGCATAGTGACCAGTTGTCGTTTTCGTCATCGCCTTCGCCTCCGTCCACTCTCTGTCTTCTGTGGCACTACTGTTACAATTCGCAATTACATATCTGACCGTGACATCCATCACAGACTCGTCGCCATTCTATACAGCCGCCGCTTTGATCCAACAGTGAAATAGGGTCTCCTCCACCGCCACATTAAATGCCGAACACATGCCCACTTTCATCGTCACTAAATGACCTGACTAATTCGCTGCTAGGATAGTGCCAGGTTTTCAGTGGCACTTGCCTATTTGCGATTGAGGATATTTGGTAAATCTCATCCGCTGCTTTCTGCCTCTTCTTCCTCTCCTGCTGCAGCACTCTTGACGGCTTTTGCAATCGCTTTCGCGCGACTAGGATCATTCGTGTGCGATATCGGGATTACCTAGCCCCGCTGCTTCTGTCGCCGGTAGATCATCCAACTCATCGATGGTGCTAGTGTTGAGCATCATACGCAGAACACTATGTTCTTTCATCCCACGAGGAATTACAGCCAGCTAGTAAAAGTAAATTGCTTGCACTGGTCGCGAATTGCATGTTGAACCATATTTTCAGCACGTGAGCCAATGACGGGCGAGGAGGATGGCGGAGCCGTCCAGAAGCTCTCCACGCTCATTAAGCTGCACATCGAAAACACCCAAAAGATTTGAGCTGATTATAGAGAGGCAATTGATTTCGGTGGGTACCGGGAGTGCCGAGGGAGATGTCGCTACACAGTTACTCCTTCCTGCGCTTAATCTCCTCAAGCGCCTCACCTTTCGAATCTGGTCAATCATTCGTGTTCAGTCTCTGTGCAGTTGGTAGAGATGCTGCTGGACTGACTGGCGGGTCAGACTGAAGTTCCCTAATTAAATATTGCTAGTTTATTGCCAGTAACTGTTGGAAGGTACTCATCAGTAGTGTTAAAATGTCGCGATTCAGGAAAACTAAATTTTTCACAATGTTCCCGTCATGATGGAGTTTTGGGAGTGGTACCATTCGATTCACCGTGGTCCATTCTATCTTACGGGACCGCATCCTCATAACCTATTTTTCGGTGGGATTCACACTTAGAAAATGTTTCGGTGACCTGCCACCGCCTCACACCAACTGCTTCTCAGTTCTAAGACAGAGGCTTCACAAAACAAAATTTGATTGGGATTTTAACTAAGACAAAATTTGAATAAAAATTTATTAGACAATTTTTGGCTGACATTCCCCCTCCCATCCAACTTGCTTCTCAGTGGCCGATTCGGTAGGAGTGTGGTATATAAAGAGCGCCTTCATGTCCACTACTCATTCCTCGTCCGCTCATCTCTCTTGCTTGATTGATGATGGCAATCATTGTCAAATAGCAGTTCACAAGAGTGTGGCATGCGGTGTCGTGGTAGATTATATCATCAATTTCCTCAACCCGGAAGAAGATGCTACTGAGAGCAATGAAAAGGCTTCGGCCCTATTCTATAAACTATGTGCTCACAATCTCGGTTACCGGATCAAAGCGCGCTTAATTACCCAGTGTGAGTACGGGCGGCTGAGAGGCGGGGGTGAGATGATGGTAGTGGAGACCTACCATCATGGTTCCTGCAGCCCGGAGAGGATGCATTTGCTGGCTGCACAGGAACTTTGCATTCATCATATGGCCAAGATTGCAAGCCGCATGGCCGGGTTTCACGTACGTAGCAGCTCCTTACGTCTGCACCAAATGAAACATATTCATATTCAGATTCTGTAGTGCCAGCCTTTCACATGAGGCGTAATTAAAAAAAGCTAATCTAAGGCAGTGCTGACGTTATACAATTTTTCTTCATTACATGTCATGACCATGACAGCCGTCTCTACTTCCAGAACTTTCTCGTCTATACACTAACATCCCGACCGCAAAATCTACCCGCTCTGCTCAAACTCTTGAACAACGAGCACATAATGGGCTTTGTGGAAGCATTTTAAAACCATAGATGCTGTGAAATCTAATAAATTTTGGAGAAAAATTTATAACTTTGACTTCTCGGTTCAAGATATTGTAGATTTTCTTTAGTTTATTCCGCACAATCATGAGACAAGTTATAATCAAAATAGTCATCAAATTCGTTGGTGCCCTTCGGTGCGCATTTTTTTACCTCCCGCGGATATACATGTGAAGAGCGCAAATAATCAATCTTAGCCAAAAGTTCGATGTTAATCCAATGCTACAGATTTACAGGTGGTGTATTGATGATGTCATCATGTTACCTTTCTGCAAAGATGAGAAGATCACAAAGGATTACTACCTCAATTTTCAAGACCTAAGCGTATCAATGGATGGTAGTCGTTAATAGAAATGGTTAAGTAAGAGACGTCATTCGAGCACCACCTTACAAAGGGATAGCCGGCATCCGAAAAGCTGAATAATAATTTTCTAGAGAGTAACAAAAATATATTAATGATAGCACTGCTGATACCGACGTAGCCTCTGACTCTAAGAACACTATGAGGGATAGAATTAACAACAGCGGAGTTGATTATAGATATGTTGGTGAGAATAAAAAGATATAAGTAGTAAGGAATCCTCCCAAATGCGCACAGCGCCCCCCCTCTGGAGCGTGACATGGGTTGTTGTGGTTCTGGGTCGACCGTCGTAGTTGTTCTTGGGCGGCGGTCTATGTTTTTGGTGTGTAGGAGTGTTTGTAGGTGTGCTTTGTGTTTAGATTTGGCTTCCTGATGAAATTCTGCGTCGACATGTTGAGTTTCATGGGTGTAGGTGTGGTTTAGGTGTGTTTTTGAGTGAGAAAATGGATGTAGCGGCTAAACGAAGGCTCGTACGTGAAAATGGACGACGGATTTGAGCTTTTTTGCCCAATTTTGGGTGTAGAGTACTTGTTTCCAGCGTCATAGGGCCGAACAACGAAGAACTTCGACCCCCCCCTCGGCAGCGTTCTTCCAACTTTGGTTCTAGAGATCGTAGAGAGTCGTGCAATAGCTCGTTTGAAAGCTAAGAGTGCCAAAACTTCATTGGAAAGCACAGTTTGGCCCTACCATCCTTTACTGAGGCTTGAGAGTGACCTTGAGACTTTTGGCCATGTTAGAGAGCCGTCGGAGGGTTTTGAGTGAGAAAATTGCTGTAGCGCCTAAACTAAGCCTCGTACTTGAAAATGGACGGCGGATTTGAGCTTTTTGGCCAATTTTGGGACTAGGGGACTTGTTTTTCAGCGTCATAGGGCCAAACAACGAAGAACTTCGACCCCCCCTCGGCAGCGTTCTTCCAACTTTGCTTTTAGAGATCGTAGAGAGTCGTGCAATAGCTCGTTTGAAAGCTAAGGCTACAGGCACACAGGAAAAGCCGCGGACACTAACCGAAAAGTCCGGTTCAGCCGCAAATGCAATTCCGTCTGACACAAGCTTTGTTCCACAAGCCGTGTTCTGCAGTCGACTGCGGTTGAACCATTGTTGAACAGTACTTCAGCCGTGTAGAGATTCCCCGTCACTACAGCGGTTATTTATAAACAGTTGGAAGCAAGAATGAGTATGACGTAGTAGCTAGGCATTTGACAATAACAATTACTTGTTACCTGATTGGCTCTTTCACGTCCGTCACCTCAACACCATACATCTATTTATAAATTCTTCTCTTACACTTGCCAAGGGCAAGCCGCAGAATGAACATGTTCATTTCATAAAAAGGCGTCTTCAAACGTCAGCGGTTGGTGAACAACGGCTTTTCCTGTGTGCCCAGTAAATAACCGCGGAACACGGCTGATGGCTGGCGGGTTTTGTCAGCGGCTGTTCTTGTGTGCCTGCTCTCATTCATTTATATGTGTTCATTTCTTTGGAATTCCCAAACGGCTGGCGGCTTATGTCCGCGGCTTTTCCTGTGCGTCTCCAGCCAAAGAGTGCCACAAATTCATTGGAAAGCACAGTTCGGCCCTATCTTCCTTTACTGAGGCTTGGGAGTGACCTTGAGACTTTTGGCCATGTTAGAAAGCCGTCAGAGGGTTTTTGAGTGACAAAATGGCTGTAGCGGCTAAACTAAGCCTCGTACGTGAAAATGGACGACGGATTTGAGCTTTTTTGTCCAATTTTGGGTGTAGAGTAATTGTTTCCAGCGTCATAGGGCCAAACAACGAAAAACTTCGACCCCCCCCCTCGGCAGCGTTCTTCCAACTTTGGTTCTAGAGATCGTAGAGAGTCGTGCAATAGCTCGTTTGAAAGCTAAGAGTGCCAAAACGTCATTGGAAAGCACAGTTTGGCCCTACCATCCTTTACTGAGGCTTGAGAGTGACCTTGAGACTTGTGGCCATGTTAGAGAGCCGTCAGAGGTTGAATTGGTCAGTTTTGGTCTGTAGCGGCTAAACTAAGACTCGTACTTGAAAATGGACGGCGGATTATAGCTTTTTGGCCAATTTTGGGTGTAGAGTACTTGTTTCCAGCGTCATAGGGCCAAACAACGAAGAACTTCGACCCCCCCTCGGCAGCGTTCTTCCAACTTTGGTTCTAGAGATCGTAGAGAGTCGTGCAATAGCTCGTTTGAAAGCTAAGAGTGCCAAAACTTCATTGAAAAGCTTAGTTTGGCCCTATCTTTCATTGCTCAGGCTTGAGAGTGACATTGAGACTTTTGGCCATGTTAGAGAGCCGTCAGAGGGTTTTTGAGTGAGAAAATGGGTGTAGCGGCTAAACTAAGCCTCGTACGTGAAAATGGACGGCGGATTTGAGCTTTTTGGCCAATTTTGGGTGTAGAGTACTTGTTTACATTTATTCTCCCCTTGTTCGCGCTGATTTCGGTAAACATCATCACTTCTCCCATCTCGCCTCCATCCGCAATCTGAATTAAGTGCTGCTGCTACAACGTCTTCCGTGCTCTCAAATTCATCACTGCAATCAGTTTCCCGCGTTAGTAGTGCCCAAAAATTTCCCTTCTGAGGGAAAAAATTCTGCAGGGAAAATATTGCTGCGATAAATTGTGACCTTACTCCACCTCCTCTTCCTCAACCTAACGTTTTCTTGGTTGTGCAAACAACAATCGACAGTTCTGTTCAGTGGCCGTGTTGTCTGGAACACTTTCTCATCGACAAACCACCTGAACCTTGAAGAGTTCGATTCCCGTTGCATAGTTTCATAAATTTTTGTGGCTTTGTAATTCTTGCTGTGATATCATGGCTGACGGAGGCGATTTATCTTTTGAGACTGTGCGTCGTATGTCTGTCTCACAGTTAGACAAATTAACAAAGAAGCAGTGAGTTTCAGTGCTGAAAGATGCAGCTGATGTGGCGGACCAAAATCCATCGATTTCCTCGTCCTCTCTGAAAAAATTGTAGCTGATGCCGTGTCTGATGCGATTACGGATATCAGGAGGGAACTTATTTCTGAAAGCAAGCGGCTCATTGCCGAGGCTGAAATTAAATGGGAGAGGAATTTGGTCATGGTAAGCGAGAGCATTCATAGTACTCTCAAGACTGATGTTCTGAATGAGTTACAAGTGCGGGAGCATCGTAAGAACAACATTGTTGTTTTCGGTATGCCTGAGCAGTTAACTACGAATGCACCAGGTGCTAATTGCGACAAAGAAGATGCATTGAATATCTTCTCAAAAATTGGCATTGAAGATGTTAAAGTGGAAAGATGTTTCCGACTGGGCAACAAAACATCTCGACAGAAACCAAGGCCTATGAAAATAATTCTCTCGTCACAAATGAATAGAGATCTCATCTTGCGAGCAGCGCCGAAATTGGGCAAACTTTCTGACACCAATCAGTTTCGAAAGGTATTTTTAAAGCCTGATCTAACCCCGCAGCAGCAAGAGGAGGAACGAAATTTGAGACAGGAATTAAAATGTCGTCGCGACAATGGGGAAAATGTTATGATCAAGAATGGTAAGATTATTTTGAGAACCAGTGATTGACGTCTCCAGGCACCATCAATACTACTGTTAAATGCTCATTCAATTGCCACTCCTGGCAAAATGGTAAAATTTGCGGATAACTAAGGACTTTCTCAATCCTGATATTTTTGTAGTTACCGAAACCTGGTTAAATGATAATCATGATGATTCACTTTTTCTTTTAAATGGGTATCATTTATTGCGATGTGATAGAACTGGACGCTCTGGTGGTGAAGTAGCTTTGTGGCTACGTTCTTCTGTCAAAGTGAAACGTCTAATTGCTTCTTGCCTCAGTGAACTTTCATGCGAATATATAATCGTGCAATTTCGTTTTGGCTCATCGCATCATCTCTTGCTTGCCCTATATATTCCACCCGATGTGAGTAGGTGTGTAGCTTCTTCGACAGAGATATCTGATTATTTAATTGAATTCATTGATGATGTAACTGTTGTATTCTCTGATATTCATGTTATTCTTTGTGGTGATCTGAATCACTTTGATACATCTCTCCTACAAAGTTCTCATGATCTATTTGACAAGGTGCTAGTGCCTCCTCGAGGTACTTCGATACTAGATCGTTTTCTAGTAAGCCGTTCTTTAGACCAAATATATATGGATGCTTCAGTTGGTCCTCCATTGACTTCAAGACGTAGAGGCTCACATTGCCAAATACTTCAATCCCCAGTGATCATTGACACTAACACTGATTGTAAGGAATATCGTACTTTATATGATTTGAAGAGTTGTCATATTGCGGACTTTATCACTCGCTTAAATATGTGTTCCTTTCATGAATTGTATCATGGTAATGATCTGGATAAAAAGCTTGAAATATTTTACACGTTGTTTCAATCATGTTTATCTGCAATCCCAAGTAAATCGATTGCCATGTCTACTCGTGACTAACCCTGGATGTCAGCTTACTTAAAAGATTTGATTAGTAAAAGATGGTTTGCATATCGTTGTAAAAATTTTCATATGTATAATATCTATAAACATAAATGTAAAGAAGAAATCAAGAAGTTTAAAATGTCTTGGATTGAGAGGTCAAGAAGATCATCTCGTAACATTTGGAGTGTAGTATCTGATGTCAAAGGCAATAATGTGAAAAATCCTTTAGCTCCTATTTTACATGAGTTTTCTGATGCCATGAGTGCAGCTAATGCTATCAATGAATCTTTTGCAAAACATTTTCACTCGGAAGACCGCTTTCCATACCATTCATCTGACACAACTTCAAATCACAATGATAATGATTGGTGTCCCCTAACTAGCCCGCATGATGTTTTTCTGTTCTTAGAGAACTTGTCTACTAATAAAGCTACGGGCTCTGACGGAATTTGCAACCGTTTCTATAAGTTAGCGTCGCCATATATTTGTGAGCCACTGTGTAACATAATAAATTCTATCATCATTCAGTGTTATGTTCCAAAATATTTGAAAAAATGTATTGTGTCTCCGATTCCGAAATGTTCTCCTGTCTCTTTCGAAAATCTTCGACCCATCACACTTTTAAGTGTCCCGGCTTAACTTTTAGAACATCATATACTTTCGACCATGCGGACTGCGTTCTATGAACGTGTACCCAGCTTTCAATTTCCTGATAAAGGAAATTCATGTACAACATCCAGTCTTGTTACCTTACATCATATTATTACAGAATTGTTAGAAAAACCTGATGTTACTGGTGGCATGCTCTTGAATTATGATTTTTCAAAGGCCTTCGATACCATCAGTCACAAAGTATTGCTTCAGAAATTAAGACTTCTTCAGTTCCCTATACGTTTTGTTGAGTTTATGTCTTCTTACTGAAGTAATCGTTATCAAAGGGTCAAATTTGGGTCAATTGTTAGCTCAGAGTTGCAGGTGCTTAGCGGAGCTCCTCAAGGTTCCCTTTTGGGCCCGTTTTTGTTCATTTTGTATTGTTACGACATAATGTCCCTGTCTCATAACACATCATAAATCATGTATGCTGATGACGTGTCTCAAGTGTGTCCAATTTTTAAATCTGATGTACCTGGATCTATCGAAATGATTACATCTGAATTTTATACTATAAATGATTGGGCAGAAAAGAATTATCTGAAATTGAATTTGTCAAAAACAAAATGTGTTTGTATAAGAAAGAAAAACTTTGAGATGTATTTTCCTTTCCCTTTTGAAATTGTCAGCGAATGCGAATTACTTGGTGTTGTGTGGAATGAAACTTTAAAATGGGATCCCATTTCAGTTTATTGCTAAAAAGATGCTCAAAACGTCTATATTTTTTGAAAATTTTGAAGGATGTTCTACAACATGACGAATTGTGGTTGATTTTCCACATGTTAATAGAAAATTTAGTCATGCATTGTACTCAGTTATTTGGTGTTTTCAGTTACGAAATTAATCATATTATCAACAGTTTGTATAAACGAGGAAGGCGATTGATTTGCCCTCCACAATGTTCTTGTGGCAATGACATGACAAGATTTCATGTAATTAGACTGGCGGCTTTTAAAAGCTTCTACAACAAGTACTTGCACCCCGGACATCAGTTGTGTTACATTATTCCTAAATCTATACGAAAACATGTTTTGGTCCCAATGTGCACTACCAATCGCCGGCAAAATAGCTTCGTCGTTTTAAGCTCTCTGGTCATTAATGGTCTCTCTGACCTTACTTGCAAATAACTGTTTTTTCATAATTGTCTCCGCAATTTTTGATTTTCATTGCGACAAATATATACTTTTTCTCTCTTAAACTTCGACCCCCCCTCGGCAGCGTTTCTTCCAACTTTGGTTCTAGAGATCGTAGAGAGTCGTGCAATAGCTCGTTTGAAAGCTAAGAGTGCCAAAACTTCATTGGAAAACTTAGTTTGGCCCTATCTATCATTGCTCAGGCTTGGGAGTGACATTGAGACTTTTGGCCATGTTAGAGAGCCGTCAGAGGTTGAATTGGTCAGTTTCGGTCTGTAGCGGCTAAACTAAGACTCGTACTTGAAAATGGACGGCGGATTATAGCTTTTTGACCAATTTTGGGTGTAGAGTACTTGTTTCCAGCGTCATAGGGCCGAACAACTAAGAACTTCGACCCCCCCCTCGGCAGCGTTCTTCCAACTTTGGTTCTAGAGATCGTAGAGAGTCGTGCAATAGCTCGTTTGAAAGCTAAGAGTGCCAAAACTTCATTGGAAAGCTTAGTTTGGCCCTATCTTTCATTGCTCAGGCTTGAGAGTGACCTTGAGACTTTTGGCCATGTTAGAGAGCCGTCAGAGGGTTTTTGAGTGAGAAAATGGATGTAGCGGCTAAACTAAGCCTCGTACTTGAAAATGGACGACGGATTTGAGCTTTTTGGCCAATTTTGGGTGTAGAGTACTTGTTTCCAAAGTCTTGGGTCAAACAACGAAGAACTTCGACCCCCCCTCGGCAGCGTTCTTCCAACTTTGGTTCTAGAGATCGTAGAGAGTCGTGCAATAGCTCGTTTGAAAGCTAAGAGTGCCAAAACTTCATTGGAAAGCTTAGTTTGGCCCTATCTTTCATTGCTCAGGCTTGAGAGTGACCTTGAGACTTTTGGCCATGTTAGAGAGCCGTCAGAGGGTTTTTGAGTGAGAAAATGGATGTAGCGGCTAAACTAAGCCTCGTACTTGAAAATGGACGACGGATTTGAGCTTTTTGGCCAATTTTGGGTGTAGAGTACTTGTTTCCAAAGTCTTGGGTCAAACAACGAAGAACTTCGACCCCCCCTCGGCAGCGTTCTTCCAACTTTGGTTCTAGAGATCGTAGAGAGTCGTGCAATAGCTCGTTTGAAAGCTAAGAGTGCCAAAACGTCATTGGAAAGCACAGTTTGGCCCTACCATCCTTTACTGAGGCTTGAGAGTGACCTTGAGACTTGTGGCCATGTTAGAGAGACGTCAGAGGTTGAATTGGTCAGTTTTGGTCTGTAGCGGCTAAACTAAGACTCGTACGTGAAAATGGACGGCGGATTTGAGCTTTTTGGCCAATTTTGGGACTAGGGAACTTGTTTCCAAAGTCATAGGCCAAACAACGAAGAACTTCGATCCCCCCTCGGCAGCGTTTCTTCCAACTTTGGTTCTAGAGATCGTAGAAAGTCGTGCAATAGCTCGTTTGAAAGGTTAGAGTGCCACAAATTCATTGGAAAGCACAGTTTGGCCCTACCGTCCTTTGCTGAGGCTTGAGAGTGACATTGAATCTTTTGATCATGTTAGGGAGCCGTCAGAGGTTGAGTTTTGTGTTTTGGGCTCCAGTGGCGAACGAAGCATCGACGAGAAAACTGAGACCAGATTTGGAATCAGCTTGATGTTATTGGCCAATGAGGAGCACATTCAATCACATTCAATCTCATCCAGCATTTCTCTATAAATAAGGAGGTTTTTTGGAGTGACAGTCATTCTATCTTTGAGTCGCACAAGTGTCGGATGCACGTTCTCCCTCTACATTCCTATTATACTATCAATCTGTAATGGTTAGTCGGAACCTTCCTTTCTCTCCTTCCTTGAGTGTTAGCTTAATGGCATCTCTTTTATTTTCAGGTTACTAGTATACTACATCTACTACATTTACAGGACAAGATAGTGTTCAGACGTTGCAAGGATCTCTACAATCAGATCGTCTAATGTTGAGGCCAGTAGAAGAGACAACAAAGGCTCATAATCCTACCCCACTACAGCGTAAATTTAGACAAGCCATACGTTATTACGATCATAGTATAGTATTGCAAACGGGAATGATTCCTTCCACTGAAGTGAAGATATTGAACAATCAGTATGGGGACTACGTAGTCATTCCTTTGAATCCATACATTCGCCGCCAACTCGATATTATTGAAGAGTTTGCAACATTAAATATGGACATCCCTACTCCCCTTAGCAAGGAATGGAAGGCGAGAGACGACAATTATACTCCATATAGAAAGATATGGGATGGTAAAAAGCTTTCTTTACCACTATCGCATTGGTGCTCATACTATAAAAAGGATGGAGATGAAGTGACACCCATCAGATGTGAAGACCTCGCAGAAGGCACTTGGAATATTGGTTTTACTATCAGTGGAATATATTATGGCTATCGCCAGAATATCAAATTAGCCTCTATATCGATGTATACTCAATCCATCCTATATATATACCAAAGCAACCAGACGTTCATGACATTATTGATCAAATCCTTAACGAGAGCGGTACAAAGCGCAAGTCAGAGAAGAATGCTGCCGGTAAACGCAAGCCAAAGAAGGAGAATCAGTAGTCCTTACCTATCTCTACCTTATGACAATTCGCTGATGTGCTTTGAGTGTCGTAGACGTGGACTTATCAGATACATTTTACTTCTTCGCTACCATCATGTTATTTGTGTATTTTGTCGTGAACAGCATCGATGAGCTTCATCATTTTGCAATATGTTATAGGACTCTTCATCAGATGAGTAAAAATTTGTAATATCCTTTTTAGTCATCTATCATCATTTTTATGGATTGTAAGGGTGAACCTGTAAAGGAGCTCAGTGCTATTGCTATGGACAATTGGTCGTATCAAATTGTTAGTGTCTACCATCAACATGCCAAGTGTGATCCCAACGCTGATAGCTGGACGAGAAAACACATCCATGGACTTAATCCGCAATACTTGCAAGACTATGGCTTTTCTTGTGAGACTGCTCTTCTTATTGACTTTAAAAGATGGTTAGCAGCTTCTAATGTTGTATGTATCTTTTGCAATGATCCTACTAAGGAGAAGAAACTATTTCCAAATCTAATCATCAATGATATTCTACTTCCACCTTGGGATAGTAGAGTTAATCAACACTATCATGAAGTCACTAAACGTTTTAAGGAATTAAGTGTTCCTATTTTAAATGTTCGTTGTAGCCGCTACATTCATAATCAATGCTTTTTTCCTCCATATCTCAACACTTCTACAGTAATGTTTGGTCATTCTTGCTCGTTATATGATAGCTACCAACTGTATCTATTTTATCTGTTTCAAACCCAAAATTTGTAATGCATGCTTGTTAAAGTCGTTCAATAAATGCTTTATGAAGAGATTTGTTATTTTCATGCAACGGGTGGGATAGATGAAGGATGATAATGTCTTTCTCAAATGATTGTGGAACATTAAGTTTTCATAGACAAAGCTTAAAGGGAACTATTCAAGATTATGTGATAACTTTTCATAAAGATGAGATCAACATCAAATCAGTTATTGGTGATACTAGCACTCTATTTTTGAAGTTAATGGATACATTTTCTAATATAATTGTAATGGCGAGATAAGTTGGAAAAATTCATTTCAATCATTTTGGGAAAGAAGAGGTAGAAGATCGTTTCTTCCACTTTGCTCCTTATTCGATGGAAGTTGTAGATAATCCCGAAGAATTTTTGCAAGACATGGGAAAAATTGCTCAACGTCTTGATGCATTTAACCATCATAGTAGCGGTCTAGTGATTGAAGCGATTCGCATATTCACATTCAACTTTGTATAAAAGAAACTTAAAGATGCAATGGCACTTGATCGTAGCACAATTGGTTTTCGCGTTGTGTCTGCTTACTCTCGAAGTATATTCCTTCTGCACATGTGTCTATTATTTAGAAAAGGCTAGCAATTTCATGTCTTCAAAAAGACTTGCTTTAGAAGTTGTTAGCAAGAGTGAAATATGTGCGATGTATGTAAGCGAAAGGATGGAAGTGAAAAACGCATCTTTAAGAGATGTGAGCATACTTTCTGTCAGCGCTGTTTCATACGATACTGTATTCAACTTCGTCAATGTAGTCACTGTGATATAGCTCATTCTGAGTGTTACTTCTGTCATTTAAGTTAGCACCTATGCAAATGTGGAAAAATCAAGTTGTAACAATGGTTAAGAGAAAAATGGCGAAACGCAAAAGTCGAAAGTCTTCAAAATTTTCTGAGGCCATTCGAGCTCTTCAACGAATGAAAGGAAATCAGCGATATAATGCTATACGACATGCTAATGATTAATTTATTCGAGAAATTGTTTCTTATGTGAGAAGTTTGAGGACAAAGAAATCACCACAACAACGAAAGTTACTTAAGCGACATACTACAAAATTGCGATTCATCTCCAATCCTAAAGTTACCCTTCAAAGAAAGAAGAAAACTCTAACACAAAAGGACGGTTTCCTTTCAGTGTTACTTCCGCTGTTAGCTCCTGTAGAAGATGACCTTTTGGGTAGGATCTTTAATCCTAAGCGTTAATTATGCAAATATTGAATTCCAAAGCATTAAAATGGATTTCAGACTTCAATGTGATAAAGTTCTGACTGTATCAGGCCCATCCCATGCAGGTAAAACTGTTTTCACTCTGAATTTGCTAGATAAAAGAAAAGAGTTGTTTAGGGAACCTATCAATCGAGTGATTTGTTGTTATGGCATTTATCAACCGTCACTTTTTCAGGAATTGCAACGTCGTAACTTTATTCGAAATGAAGGAATTATTCCAGTGGATAAGATTCAGTCCAATGATGTCGTTGTATTGGATGATCTATTAAAAGAAAGCAAGAATTCTAAAGATGCTACAGATATGTTCACTCGCGCAGCACATCACAAAAGATGCTTTATAATCTATATCACGCAAAATTTGTTTCCTGATGGGAAAGAAGCCCGCACACGAAACCTGAATACACACTATTACGCTATTTTTAAGAATCCACGAGATAGAAGTCAATTTGAAAGTTTAGCGCGACAAGTTGCGCCTAGAGGATCAAAAGTCTTAATTAAAATTTTTCAAGCAGCAACTGAAAAACCAGACGGTTACTTATTTATTGATATTACTCAAGAGTGTCCGTAAGAATTTAGATTTCGAAGTGATATTTTGAAAGAGCCTATGATTATCTACAAACTATGAGTTCTTATTCTCGCATGGTTGTTATTCCTCAGGATGAATATGTGCAATTGACTGCCATGTAACAAGACAACCTCTCGCAAATCAAATTTATAAGAATGAATTAAATTATCAGCAAAATGCGCATATCAAAGATCCACATCGTGCTGTATTATTACAATCGGAAACTGTCGAAGAATTAAAAAGTTTGAAGAATAAGATGCGTGACTCTGTTTCGACTGCTACGCCTTTAGCATCGTGCGCACATGCAATGTCCCTTTTCAACAGCATTGAACCATATCTCACTGTGAATGATAGAGGTGAAATCATTTCAGATGAAAATGAAATTATTAACGCTTCACGTTATGAAGACTTGATTCAGTATGCAACACACAGAAAGCGCCGTCAAGGCTATGTCCCACCTGGTTGGTCTTACTTTCTTAGACTATTGAAAAAGCACAATGTTCCGAAATTTGCTTTGAATAATGAAACATTGAAAGAACTTGATTCCATTTCAGCAGTTGATGCTACTTCATCTACTTCACCGGTTAAGAATAAAATTAAAATGCCAAGGAATTGGTTTAAGAGATCACCTTATAAATCCCCTCCCACATCCATCAAGCAAACAAGGGGAAGAGAACGACGTAGAAGAACTCCTCCAAAGAAATACATGTTCTCAGACTATTAATATGAAGCAGATGTGTCGCTTACCATGTAATGAGCCGCCGGAAGTAAATGTAGCTGTAACTTGTACTTGCTGTGCCAGCTCTCACAATGAGTCTCCTAAGCAATGTAAACGCAAATCCCACAAATCCTGTGGTTGCTGTAAATGCAAGAAAGTAAGAAAGCAAAAACATGAGAAGAAGGAGAAAGAGTCAGTCGTCATCGGATGAACGTTTGAAGTCAATCTATTATGATGTAAAACATCCGGCAGGATTTGCATCTACAAAGAAATTGTCAAAAGCGAGCGGTGTTCCACACTCACAAGTTAAACAATGGTTAAAGGGTCAAGCTACATATACACTCCACAAACAAGCGAAAAAGAAGTACCGGACCCGTCATTATATTGCTCATGACATTGATGAACAGTGGCAAGCAGATTTGTGTGACGTTGCTGCTATTTCAAAACATAACTCGGGACTCAATTTCATCTTAACCGTAATTGATATTTTCTCGCGTTATGCGTGGGCTCAACCTTTAAAAACTAAAGAAGGTAAACGAGTAGCAAAGGCATTCCAGTCAATATTCCGAGAGGGTCGTATTCCAAAGAGAATTCAGAGTGATCAAGGAAAAGAGTTCGAAAATCAGCATGTGGGAAGATTATTTGAGAGATATGATATTGAGCTGTTTAGGGTAAAGAGTGCTTATAAGGCTGCACTAGTTGAACGTAAATCGCACATTAAAAAATCGCTTGTGGCGACATTTCACTGCCAACTTAACACAAAATTGGACAAAGGTTCTACAAGATACGCTACATGCTTACAATTACTCCATTCATCGTTCTATTGGACTCAGACCAGCGGATGTGAATGCTGACAACGTAGATAGAGTGCGTGAAACATTCCAATGCAAGCGTAATAATACAAAAAGTGATGTGAAAATTGGCGATTAAGTTCGCATATCAAAAGTGAAGAGTGTTTTTCCCAAAGATTATCTCCCGAATTGGACAGAAGAAATTTTCACAGTTTCAAGTATCAATAAAAAAGACTCCCCAACAACTTGCAAGTTGAAAGATTACGATAATGGAGAAATTGATGGAAGCTTTTATCGTGATGAGATTGAGTTGGTCACTCAAAGTGAAGCATATTTAGTAGAGAAAATCATTCGAAGTAAGAAACGACAAGGTAAAGAATGGTGTCTTGTTAAATGGGTCGGTTATCCTTCAAGTATGAACTCTTGGATGCGTCGTGCAGACATCTTTCATCTACGCGATCGTCAGTGATTCATGCAAAGATATAACTTGTAATGTCAAGGTCTAAGTTATGAATCCGACTGTATCGTTTTATTCACGCCCCTCCTATCTAAGTGGCGTGGATGCAATTTACAGCGGTACCCGCCGTGGAGGTAGCATATTTGGTGCGCTGAAATCTGTTGTAGCACCTCTCTTATCTACTGTCGGAAGATCTTTAAAACGAACTTTTTTCAATAATGCTGTTGGCTTTGCTGGTGATGTTGTTAATGATATTACCAGTGGTAAAAATGTAAACAGTAGTTTACTAAATCGTGGGAAGGAACGCGGTTTAAGAACATTACAGCAAACTTTTAATGCTACTCAACAAAAGAAAGCACCAAAACAAATGAATGTTAGAAGAAAAAGAAAACAGGGTGGAGGTGGTAAGAAGCGAGCTTCAAACAAAGCTAAGAAAAGGCATTCACGCAAACGTCGCGCGCGCTGTAATCTTTCATCAAGTGCTAAACGACGACGCTGTCATAACTTCTAATCATGGAGTGCAAAACTTCAGGCTTTTGTTAGTTTGATCAACAAGCAAAACAGACAGATATTCTTAGTTCAAGTATTGTAGATTATCATTCTCGTACAACTGAGAATACTGGTCCTATTGAATTTGTTATTCCTGGCGCTAGCAATGATTACATTGATTTGAGTTATGCGATGGTTGATGTGAGGTTTAGAATTCAACAAGAAGATGGAACTAAAATTGAAGATGCACATAAAGTTGGCCTGAACAATTTACCGCTGGCTACATTATTTCGCGATGTTTCTCTAACTATTGGAGAGCAACAGGTGGAAGGTGGTCAAAGCGATTATCCCTATAAAGCATATTTGAATGCTCTATCACAGTTTCATCCAGCAGCTCAAAACAGTCATATGGAAGCAATGGGATGGTATAGAGATCAAGCAGCACTATTTGATAGTGAGACAAACACTGGTTTTGTAAAGTGATCTGCTTTGATTAAAGATAGTAAAGTATGTCAGCAATATGGTCCACTTAATTTAGACTTCTTCAGACAATCAAAATTTTTACTCTGTAATACCAGTATGCGACTCAAACTTACATTGAATAAGCCTGAATTTTTGTTGAATGCATTTGCTTCAGTTGTGAAATTTAAAATTCATGTGGAAGATATTACAGTACACATTCGTCGAGTGGTGGCTAATCCAAGTGTTATTAGAGGACATGCTGAGGGTCTTAACCGCAACAACGCCATTTATCCCATTCAACATACAAAGCTTCTCACATTTACTATCCCTAAAGATCAAAAGAGTTTTATGAAAGATGGTCTTTTTCCATCGGAAGCGCCAAAGCTCCTCATGGTAGCAATGGTTGAAAATGATGCATTCAATGGTAATGTCAAGAACAATCCTTTCAACTTCAAACACAACAATTTAAGTGAAATTGCTTTGCGTGTAAATGGTATTAGTCATCCTGGTCCACCCTATAAACCAGATTTTACTTCTTATCAATTTCTGCGTAGCTAAGTTGATTATATGAATGTCTTTGGCTTTTACAACACAGACGATACCAACGGACTCACAATGAAAGAGTTTAAAAATGGATATACTATTTATGCATTTGATTTGACTGCCGACAGCGATATTAGTGCACCTTATCGTCAAGCTAACGTTCCTCATAATATTCGCTTGGATCTGGAGTTCAAAACAACGCTAACGGAGACGATCAATGTATTAATTTATGCAGTCTGATTCAAGTATTGAAATAACTAAGTATCGTGACGTGATTCTTCACTATAATCGCTAATGAGTTGGTTGAATGCTGACGATATAAAGACTAAAGTGCAGCGTAATGCAGATGAAGCTACGTTGAAAGCTTTTGATAATGTCTATTCGCTAGATACCTTACCGACTACTGTAAAACAGTATCCCATCTTTATCGTATTGAACACTCATTCACAGAATTTAGAACGTGAGCATTGGAAAGCTATCTTTATTGGAAAAGACAGACGTGGTGAACTATTTGACTCTCTGGCTCAACCTCCGAATATACCAACACAACAGTGGTTGAGAAAGCATACTCGTCAATATCAACGAAATGAGCGCATACTGCAACATCCACTTTCATCAACTTGTGATGCTTTCGTATTGTACTTCATTTTAAAACTTTTACATGTACACCAATTTAAATCTGTTATTCAAAAGTTTTCATGCAATCCATCTTCTAATGAAAAGATGATTTGTATGTTCTATAATGATTCGAAATAAAAAGCATCATGTTGGAATAAAAATTGTTTTCATTTTACAATCCGTTGGTTATGTACATACTCGATTAGATAGTCTAGGATCGTATCTGCTTGCATTTCAGATTTCAGTCCAGTAATGATAACTTTACTATTATGAAAGATTGCAACATGTACAGGTAACCAGCAACTAATGAGAGCCGCGGGAAAAAGTTCTGGTTTATAACACAAATTGAAACTGCTGGTATGAATCTTTAAAAACGATACATCTTCACTCAATTGAGTAGAGATCACCATATTGTCCACAGTCAGATTCGACATCACACACTTCTCCCTCTTCCATATCCGTCGTAGTAGTTTCTGCAGCTCTAAGCGCATTAACCGCGCTGATGAATGAGAAAGGGCGCCGAGAATCTGAACAGTTCCATTTGGGAAGAGTTGAAGATTCCGTAAATTGCTTATCTTCACCACTAACATTTGCGGCCGACCCGGATAATACTTGCTGTTTGGAATTTGTTGATGTAATGTTGCGAGATCGATTTTCGTGTAGAGTCTGATGCGTCGGAGAATGTTGACGATGGTGTAGTGATGACGTTTCATGATGAAGAAATGAGTAAATAGAGCGATGTATCGTCCTTATATACTTTTCCCAACTGCCTTGATGAAATGTGAAGTAGGTAGAAAGTTGTGAATGATAGATTTGAGTTCGCTGTTTGTTGAGTCGCAACCATATGCGATTTCCTATGCGTGAATGTTTTTTCATATAGAAGTATTTTAAGTCCTTCATAATATGATTTAGAGACTGAAAATGTCGATATGATAAAGCAAATAATATTCTTACATTTCCAGTATAATCTTTGAAACATACGTTTTGTTCATGATCAAACTCAACATATTGTAGGAAATCCAATTTCCAAGTCTTCATGATGGAGTGTGACATTGTGCTGAAGATTGTGTCTGATTAAGATTTGCGTAGCAATGCGATGAACTCGCGTCGAATGAATGACATAATGGAGCGATGTACACATCTTTTATATTTCTCCGAATTACATTTGCGAAATGAGAAATAGATGGAGAGATGAGAATGATAGATTTGAATTTCATTTCTGTGATGTTGAATCCAAACTTGATTACCCAAGGAGATGAATTTCAACGTTTTGAAATATTTCAAATTCCTCATGATATCATTAAGATTGAAAAATTGTCGCCATGTCAATGTAATTTCTTTCGATGTATTTCCATAAGAATTCTTGAAATGAACGTTTCCATCGCGATCAACTTTAATATATTGTAGAGAGTCCAAAATCCAAGTCTTCATGATGCTATGCAAATTGGTAATGTATAGATTACCGAAATGAAAATGTCATTCTATCATGTTTTGCTTAGCAATGTGGCAACAAATAGATTTGTTGGCAATCGAGCTGCTATCTTTTCTACTCCCATTGATAATACACAACAGCTGAAGAAAGATTTCTCAACATGTAAAAAAATCGTATTTGATTTCCTGAATAAAGCATGTAGACACATTGTCGAGGTTACTCCCCACAATGGTGAATATGATCATATGTATCAATCAGTTGATAAAGATTGGATTGTTGCTTTGAGTCCGAGTTTAAGAAATGATTTTGGTTACTTTGCTAACGCCTTGACAAGCTATGATAATTATAAAGCTATTTACTATCCAAGAGGTTGCAAAAATTTATAAAGAGAAAGCCTATTATGTGGATCTTATTCCGAAAAATGAAAAGACGTTGGTGAAGAAGATTGTGATTAAGGCAAGAAAGACGAACATGACTCCTGAAGCATTATTGAAGAAATTTAATTATATCCTTCGAGTATATGTTGAACAAGTGGCAACATTAACTTACAACAAAGTGTCTAATAATATCGTAATCAATAAACTAAATGATGATGAGCTAGTATTGGTTTGTTCCGAAGATTTTCATCAGTTCTTGCGACATCGTTCTGCAGCTCTTCATGGAAAATTTAATATGCGCTATCTGGGATAAAATAGTTCAAATGAATTTGATACAGAATGGTCCGTATCTTTATACAGAAAGTGTATAGATCCTTTAGGTGGTATCTTACATAAAACAAGAGTGTTGACACCTCGCATTATCGCTTCAGTGAAATTGGCTATAAATTATTTGAATGAAGTGATTAATGAACAGCATATTTCTTTTTCTGAAAAAGGTGTTCTGTCTCTTAGTGTAAGTGGGAAAAATATTGAGCTGATTATGGACAATATCCTAATGGACATTTTGGGATTTGATCAAAATACTTTTGAAAGTGGTACTGTAATAAAAGCTAGCGCGAGCATATTGTTATCGCGTCGTATTAACTATTTTCAGATATATTCCAATATTGGTGAAGATGTACGTGTGGGAGATGTTGAAGCTCCACTTCTAGCAATGATACCCTACCAACCAAAAAGCAATAGTATTCTATCTGAGCATACTTTTCAGAAAGTGCATTATACAAACTTGAAGTCAAACTATATACCACAAATTTATATTGCAATTTATGACGATGCTGGTGCGTTGATTCCTTTTCATAAAGATGCTGTGACAAGCATCACACTCCATTTTCGAATGAAGAATTAATGCAAATGTGTGGAAATATATGTTTCCATTGTGAATGATATGGAAAGTGAAAATAAGGATTCGTTTCTAATTTACTTACCCAGTAATGCTTCTATGAATAAATTTCCCAATAATAAACCATCAGACTATCGAGTAGAATGAAATCGTCCATTACTTCTAGAAGGTGAATGGGAAGTAGGTGTTTCCAGGATTTGTTATGATAGTAATATTCAGAATGTGAATGAATTGGAAGAAATGGTATTGACTCCTCGCACCCATGATGGAATAACGATGAATAATGCTTTCAAGTTTCCATACAATTTAATATCAGATGGAAAGTGGAATTATGAATGGAATCAGTTAGCATCAGATTATTATGGATCATCAGATGAAGATAAAATCATTAAGGCATTCAATAGTGGCAATGCTTCTATTATGAAAAATAAGGGTCAGAAAGTTTATGAGTTTACTATCTATGAATGGCACGGGAGACACTTCTATCGTTTTCACTCTTTTACTAAGGGTCTTACAACGAGGTTGGATAATGAATTCTATCCACATCTCGGTTTTGGACACGGTCTACATCTGACATCAATGGCTATTGCAAATGTTACAAAAATCTATTCAAACCGAATAAACAAGTTTCATTATAAATTTAAAATATTTGATGAAGATGTTGTGGAATGTGAAGAACGCATCATTTTGAAAAAGCGTTGTGTCAAGCCTTTGTCACTTATTGAGTTAGTAAAACGATGGAATGAGACTGTGGGTAAGAAGTATGGAGAGAAAGTCATGGCTCGGAAGGATAAATTGGTTATTCAGAAATATAATGACAAACTTACAGTTTATTTCTCTCCAACCTTGCGTCATTTTGTAAGACATGTATCGCCTATTATTGGAAGCGGTTTGGTTTATGCTTCTCATGAATATTACACTAAAGCTGATTCAGTTAATGGTGAATGGTGGGTGGACATCTATGGTGATCGCATCAAGAAAATTTACCAATCTTATCAAGAAACTAAAGTTAGTATCAATACAATGCCGCGTCTATACAATACAGTTGAAAACTTTATTCGTGTCATAAATCTATATATGCAACATAAGTTGAAGCAAGTGTTGAAAAGTAGATATGATGCAAAGGTACATCACATTTCGTTTTCAATTAAAAATCAAAGTGCCGTTCTGAAGGTGGGTGATCACATTCAATGTCAATTGAGTAAAAGTTCAAAAACTCTTTCGCTTTTCATTTCTACAAGATAAGTTTTCTACTTCATATACGATTGGTGTAGGAATACCAACGACACTTGATAAACATGAACAACATCTCTACATTCAAAGTGATCTGATTTCACCTATTTTTGTTGGTGAGAAAAAAGAATACATTTTCAGTAATTTCATTCATGATAAAGACGCTTCCTATGGAATCTTTGAAAAGATGTTTAAACCTATTTTCTACCATCTATCCCGTCTATTTCTCTCAAAATTACAAATGGTTTACATGAGTGCATCCATGTGAAAGATACTAAATCCCTCATAACTTAAGTGTTTCGGAAAACAAAGTAAAGTCATTGTAAAATTTTATTGAAATAAAAAGATATGTATGAAAAAGTGTTTTGAAGAAGCGTTGACAAAGTGGGAAAGTCTTTTCACAGATATAGTGGGCATGAACTGACTGTAGGCATATATTCACAAGAAAATGCAATCTAAAGCGATACATAAAGCAACAATGAATATCAACAAAAAACATCTTCAAAATACTGATTTAAGAATGAATCGATTTACACACCTCCTGAATGTGGTAGTGTGAGTTTAATTCTTTTGGGTGGTTGTTTGTGCCAGGATGTCCATGTGGAAAAGATATGTTATGTCCTATCCAACACCTCTTATCCTCCCACGCTGAAAGTACTCGCTTCCTAAATGTATGAGTTTTCACCTCATGTGTCTTTGATTTTAAGATGGTCATGTTGATAAACGTTATGTTCTTATTTATGTAGGCCATCTTATAGGCCCTATGCTTCATATTTACAACAATCGATTTAGATATGCCTTTTGCGCGCTTAATACTGTCACTGGAGTCTTTTTCATAGAATACATTTTAGGACGAAGAAGAATCATTTCCTTAATTTCCTTTCCTGCCATTTCATCTTTAAAGCGTCCTAATTTTGCTTTATTTTTAGTAGAGTATAGTGGGTGATCTGTAGGATAATTTCATGTATCAAAATATTTGTCTAAAGATTTTCCTACTTCATTGAACTTTAACTCTTTCTGAGCAGCGATACTTAAAAAGAAACTGTCGGTATCACCGTCCAGCAAACGCACGTCTTTAATTAGAGGGCATGGTTTCAGTATTTTATAGAAAAGCTGATACATTTCAAGCTTGGAATAATCTAACACAGCTTGTCCAATGTAGATGGGCTTGCACAACTCTACTTCTGACTTTATTATTTTAACACCAACCAACTCATCATCTATAATATCTCTATCAATAAAGAGAGGTGATGTCGCTAACTTTTGAAATTTATCATTATTATTTACAAGTTCATAGTTGATACGCTTTCTAACGTCCTCCATCGTCTTACCAAAAAGACTATTATTCTTATATTCATAGAAATCCTTTTCAAAATTATTTTGGGCTAGTGCACGTTTCTGGTTGTTACTATCAATATAGGGTTTCAGAAAGGCTTTCTGTCTAAATTTGATAATGCGGTGAACTGTTTTTAGAATCATCCCCATTTCTAAATAAAATTTTAAGATAGAGAAGTGGACTAAATAATTTTCTTTATCAAATTGAGTAAGCAAAAGTTTACGACAAGGCTTACACTTGGGCTGTCCGCTCCCTTCCAAATCTTTATGAAATTGTTTCATAAAGTCCGAAAACATATATTCAGTCACTTCGCCTGATTCGGGTGCAAGTGGAAAATCCACAGTTATATTTTTAATACTATTTGGATAGATAAGATATATCTCAAAATAATATCCCCAATCACCATCATCTGGAATAGCTAGTATGTTTGAAGGGTTGGAGAAATACTGAATTTCATTATCACCCAACCAGCTAAACTCAGAGTGAGGTAGAGGTTTGGACAGTGAACTACCATATCAATTATTCTGGTCATAGTACTTAAGATGAATCTGATCATCAACTACTATTTTTGATTTTATTTGATGCCTATTTACAAGTGTGAGACCACCGCGAATTCCTGGCTCAAATAAATTATACATCTCTGTATCTTGCAAAAGATGGATGGTCTCTCCAGTCATTTTAAAAGCAGACTGGAATGACATGGCTGGAACACTGACAAAGTGAACAGAATCTAATTTATCTTCTTCTAATGCCACTCGTCAAAACTCCTGAAATACATCAGCCAGCAAAAATACATCTTATTTTAGATAGGCGATCATATAATCGCTAAACGTTTGACAGTCAAATTTTGTCCATGCAACTTGAGCATGATTGTAATCTTCTACCTTGCATTCTACACCAGTGAAATCATTTTAAAATTTGTCTATTGATGGAAGAGAAGTCTCACTAAGTTTAGAAATGTTATCAAAGTATGCATATGGAAACACTCCTTTGCGTGTGATGACTTCATCCGTCAAGTTAGGATATTGTTTCTTCAAATTTTGAGTTAGTGGAAGAGACTTAAGATTTTGAACGAGAGATGCTAGTGATGAAGCCATGAATTGATAGGAATCTAAAACTTTTATATCAAAATAGACTGTCCTATTTTCTTTAGTTTTGTCAACTGCTACTTTTGCTTTCATGGCCATGAACTTTTCTCTCGTTTGAGCTATCACACTCTTAACCTCCACTCTTTCATTTTTCCTAACCCCTTTTATTATCATATGACTGTCATAACCTTTGAAGTTATGAAAAATAACGGGTAGAGTACGCCGTTTCAGTCTCAGTGAAAAATTACATCTTGTACATAGCGCGTTTCTAAATTTCATGATTCTAAGATCATGGTCGCGCACTTTCTTGATTTGATCTTCATCAAACGTTTTATTACGTTTTGGGCTGACTTTACAACTTTCAAATTTTACTTGATCATCTGCTGACATATTCAATGATCTGCGTTGGAGTTCACTATCATATTTTTGCTGAAATTTGACAGCGCTTTCGAGGAATTGTAAGAATTTATGTATATAATCCTCACCTTGCCAGACGTGCATTTTATTATTTTTATTTTTGAAGTAATCATGCCATACCTCATAACATGATATGGCTGCCGCTTTATGGGTGTTATCATCAATATAGCATTCGATGTCAGCATAGATGACACGAAGAGGACTTAATTTATCACCTTTCTCTCTATATGAAAACTCTTTATCTTTGGGTATGCATTCTATTTGCAGTTTACCTCGCTTACACCATTCATAATGTGTTTCAAATTTATCTTTTGAACAGAAGGGGCACATACAACGGTCACATATGAAATACTCTCCTCTTCTAGATGTTAAGTGGGAATATAGTCGAGTCATTTTAGGAATACCACAGTAATGCCAATTTTCACTATCATTTTGATATACTAGCAGGCGATTGACTACCCGATCATAAGTTGGTGAACGGTTGTTGTAACGCACACCCTTAAGCCCCTCTTGCCAGATATGAACAACTATTTTCATTTCATTTCATTTTTCAAATTTCTCTATATCTTTAAACTTCATGTCTTCGCTATTGCAGTCATCAAACTTCAATTCATTCTCCCATTCATGATATTTGCTTCTACGGAAACGGTTGTTCTGTACATCATGATAGTAGAGAATAGATAATACCGCATACTTAAAACACTGTGATTCACAATCAACAGAAATGACTGCATTCTTAGCTCTTAACGTTTTTGGAAGATTGAAGGAGCCTCGACCACGGTAATTTTCTAATACAGTAATTTTAAACTTGGCAGATTCTATGCCATCAAATTAGACCACTATCGCGCTCGTTAAATTTATCAATATTTGATTTTAGTCCTTGGATGTGAAAATTTAACCAAGCTTCTTTATCGACTACCTCTGTAGCAGGAGAGGATGGTATATAAAACACCAACCTCAGTACTATTTCACCAGTATGATAATCAACTTTAACATATTTTATTTTAAGGTAGATGAGCGCTTTTATTCTAAACTGCTCTAAATTATGAAAGAGCGCATCTATCAATGTTAAATTTTGATGGAACCACTCCGGAAAATCAGCAATAGTTTCTGAGGATTCCATATGGTAATTTCTCACTACATTATTGAGCGATACTTCAGTTAGTCGAATAGAGGAGGTGCTGTTGCTATAACTATCATTTGTGTGTGTGTGGTGAAGTCCATGTGAAGATAATTCAAAACCTGTTTCAAAATATCGGAAACAAAAGTCACAAGTAAAGGACACATGTTGAATGGAATTAACCACACCTCGGGAGATTGATGATGGTTTGGGTTGACTCACACGTTGTCTGATGTGTCGGGTGAGATCGCGCTTCCTCGTAAAGATATGCCCACAATCAGCACAGGTTTTGGATGCTTCCCATGACTGTGCACTTGAGTTGGAACTGTCATCATCTGGAGGAGAAATCATTCTGTCATCTCTATTGAAGCCATAGTTTATTTTTACAACCTACCTTCACTCAACAGTTGTGAAGCTTCCTCGAGAAGGGAGCGCTTTGATGATGAAGTAGATGCCTGAAATTGAGAAAGATGCTATTAACCTAACGTTTAAGGGAGATGATTGATGAAATCTTTAACTTACCATTTCAACGAAATTAAGTCAAAATCTGATACTTCGATAGTCAGAATGTAGCAATTGACTCAAGCCAAAATAGGATACGTCAGAAACGTTGGAATATATTTGAGTGGAGAGAATCCAACCCCGGAATGAAGTGGAATGGAACTACATCTATGGTGTGTTGGTCTCGGCAGAGGAACGATTAAGGCAGTTGAAGTGCAACTGCAGTGGTTATGAGCATTTATGGGAGAATGTGACTTCCGAGGAACTTTTGAATTATTTGTAAATTTCTTAATAAATGTTTATTTGCTTCATCTGTCTGTTTTCACTTATTTCTGGGTAATGCAGCATACATAATCATTAACATCATAGTGAAAATTGGATCATTTGACAGCTCAGTATAAATCATACTAGTTGAACATAGTTACAATCATTTTTTCCTAAGTACTACCTCCATCACTGAGGATAAATGATAAAGGGATTGAATATCAAAAACAGAGACATGTAGTTCTTTAGATTTATTTACAATTGAAGCACATATACTTTTAGCGAGGAAAAGTCAAGCGGTAGAACCTTTAAGTCATTGTAGACTTTGTAGCACCTTGGACGTTTAGGGGCATCGGGCGCTCTTCTCACGCGCGTTGTTTTCGGTGTCCACTCTTCATCTATCCAGACAATTCTTACAGTCTTGCCTTTGTCGCAAGTCTCCTTCTGATCACACTTGTCTTCATCACACCACTCATTGACGATCACAAAATTACATGGTGTTTCTGAGTTTGTCATCTTAGCGTGCTACTTCGTATAATGTGAATAAGAGTGCTACAATCTTCCGACTTATGTAGTCGTCATCTAAATTAGAATCATTCTGATTGGTTGTTGTGGAATTCATTGTTGAAAAACATATAAAAGTCAGAAAATTGAAACACTTCCCATTCTTATCTATCTCATGATGAAAGGTACATCTCCCGCCTTAGAGATCTTCAACAAAATCTTTGAAATAGTCGACGAGTGAGATGAAGAGTGCGATCAGAAGGAGACTTGTGATAAAGGCAAGATTGTGCAAGTTGTGTGGAGTAATGGTGATTTTACACCAAAAACAACGCGCGTGAGAAGAGCGCCCGATGCCCCAAAACGACCAAGGTGCTACAAAGTCTACAATGACTTAAAGGTTCTTCCACTTGACTTTTCCTCGCCATAAAGTATATGTGCTTCAATTGTAAATAAACCTACATACTACATGTCTTTGTTTTGCAATGTGTTTATCTAGAAATGGATATAAATGAAGGAATTCGGATATGGGGTTAGTTAACACATTTATTATCGGTCTACTTTTCTATCAAAAGAGATCCCACCATTAGAGAAGATAGAAAGTGATTTTGTATACGTGTGGCGTAAGAGTGACCTCCCGTTTCATCCCTTCATCATTTAGCCTCAATGATAGAGGCAGTTCTTAAAAGAACTCATGGCTCATTCTCAGATAACGTTGGCAATGGAGAATTTAAAAAGTAACCTGTGGCAGATAGCTAAGACTCAACCGATTGGCGTTCAAAGTGCTACGTTGAGAACTGTGTCAAATGCCCAACATGAGTTGCCCCAGAGGTTTCGGTCTAAAATGTGACACACTCCCTTGCCACACTTATCACTACGATATCATTCACTGTCTCAAGAGAGATCGCCCACCAACAGGAAGAATTATACCGAAATCCTCCTTAATATGCAACGTTTAAGTTGACTGATAGCAGATACAACTTTGTGATTTTAATTTTTATTTGTATAATAGATTCAGTCAGACCGAAGTCTGTCCAGGGCAAACCACGTGGACAGACTTAAAACGAGGACAAACCACGTACTATCATATTTTGGCCCATGGTGGTCTTTAAAAAGACCGTTGGTTCGTTCTCGGGAAATGAATAGACTTAGGTTTGGCCGATTCCGCTGAGAGAGACTTGTAATCTCTCTATGTCAGCGGCATCGACCTCCTCTACTATAAGCTGACTGTTAGAGGGCGGTATATACCCCCACTCTGTTGAATTGGCATCATCGTCAGTTGTTGATGAGCCAATTCGAGCAAGATTGTTATAGACTGGCTCTCGCTCCTCCATCTCTAGAAACTCAATAAATAAATTTCTCGGTCTAAGCCGAGGCTTGTCAGGAGAGCTGACTGTCGTCTTAAGTGTTTTCATGATGGAGTATAGAATGAAAATGAAAGAGAGGCAATGGTTTATATACCCCTATGATACAAAGACATGACTCAGTCTTTCTAATTATGTGATAGATTCAGTCAGACCGAAGTCTGTCCAGAGCAAACCACGAGGAGGTACTATCACTCTTGCTCCGTGTGGCTCTTAAAAGAGCCGTTTGGGGCGTTCTCGGGATCAAAAGATCCTACTGCTGATGTAAAAACTCTTAAAGGAAAAGAATAGGAGAGTAGATGCGGTAAGGAAATGATCATGCTGAAGCAACTTATTGGGAACCTTCTTCCGGACTTTTCGGACGACGAAGTCCTCAAGCTCGCCAGTGATGTCCATGTTCATGTGCAGACATCGGACTCCGTCGCCCTCGTAGCATTGCTGCGTCTGATTGGGGTCACTTGTGATGGTTGGGGCGTCGCACACATGATTTTCGAAGAGGGGAAGATGGACTTCATACACTCTTCTTTTTCTACACTTCTCACGCTCATGCAATCGCTCCACTTCAGCCACCAACCTCTTGTTCTCACCCTTCACTTCCTCTGTCTCCTTCACCACGCTTCGCATCCGATCTATCTCATCATCCGTCCTCAACAAATTCGCCTGCAGACTACTCACCAAACTTGTTTTCTTCATCAGCTCACTCCTTTCCACCATCCACTCTTTCTCCTTGTGCCTCATACTTTCCAACTCTTCTCTCGTCACCTTATACCCTTCAGCCTTCGCAGTCAACTTCTCATTCCGCATCACTAATACTTTATTCTTCTCCTCAACCGCCCTCAATCGATCTTTCATCCTCACATATTCATCCCTTGTGTTCCCTTCCTCCATCCGAGGCGATGATGTTGCCAACGACTTACCCACTTCCTTTCCCTCATCCTTCCCCTTCTCCTCAAGATCATTAATGTTCCCAAACAATTCCTCCAACACGTCATCCAAATCAACATCAACATCAGGCTTCTTGATGTCCCCTCTCAACTCCACTTCTTCCTCACTCAAACCCTCATCAGTCGCCTTGGTTATAACTTTCTTTCCCACCGCACCCTCAATCGTCGCCACTGCCACTCTCACCTCTTCCATATCCATCAAAACTCCCTCAAACCACGACTTAAACCCCTGCATACTAATATTGCCACTAGGGCACTGGCTATGGTTCCTAATGAACTCTACATCACTCCCATCCTCACATACTACCTTGTGATGCACACACACCCTCAACAACACTTTCCTCACATGCTCGCCCACCGTCCCCTCCTTAATGTGCTTTTTTTAGCTCGCTGCCTCTGGTAATACGGCCACAGCTACACTTGCCGATGAGCATTCGCGCATTGATCATTTTAGTCATAGTGACGATTCTGTAAAGATAGAGTAAAAATTTGATAGCAAGTGTTTATAGGATACTACTTCCTGATATGCATTGAAAGACTAAGTCCAAAAACATTTGATAGTAGTCGTCTAGGCGTTAGGCTCTTGAATCCGTTACAGGCATAACTCAGAGGGGATGTTATCCCAGCTCCAAGGCCTCGACCCACAAATCCAACCTCGGGTGGACAGAGCGTGCGCCATGTCACTGTGTTGGTATCCGGGCCCCGATTTTGACATGAAAACCGGTGGAGTTATTTACAAGAGGAAACGTCCCAAGTCGTAGAGACTCATAAACGACTGCTTTTTATTCAAAAACTTTAACTATTATAATTAAATACGAATTTAAATTTTTCAGTATTTTAGTACTACTCATAAAACGTTTTACAAGTAGTCTGTCACCTACAACACATCATGAGCTGTCAAACGTTTTTTGAATCAAGTCTAAAGGACTTGTAGAAGCAAAGTTATAGCCGTTGGAAGATTTCGGCCTACTGTCATCAAATGGTCAGTCATGCTATACTGACTAACCTATAAGTCTGACTCCTTAGCTGATATTAGCAATGAAAAGTCAGAAGTCCGATATCGGACCTCAAGAGAAACGACTTACCTGTAGTCAGTTTCTCAACTTAGTGAGATTCTTCTCCCGGACTCGTACTTATATATCCTGTGAATATGCAATCGATAAGAGGGGGGTTAAACATTGGTTATCCAAAATTTGACGCTGATTCCAAATCTGGTCTCAGTTTTCCCGTCCGATGCTTCGTTCGCCCGCTGGAGTCCAAAACACAAAACTCAACCTCTGACGGCTCTCTAACATGATCAACTCAATGTCACTCTCAAGCCTCAACAAAGGAAGATAGGGCCAAACTGTGCTTTCCCATGAAGTTTTGGCACTCTTAGCTTTCAAACGAGCTATTGCACGACTTTCTACGATCTCTAGAACCAAAGTTGGAAGAAACGCTGCCGAGGGTGGGGGGTCGAAGTTCTTCGTTGTTTGGCCTACGACTTTAGAAACAAGTTCCCTAGTCCCAAAATTGGCCAAAAAGCTCAAATCCGCCGTCCATTTTCAAGTACGAGTCTTAGTTTAGCCGCTACAGACCGAAACTGACCAATTCAACCTCTGACGGCTCTCTAACATTGCCACAAGTCTCAAGGTCACTCTCAAGCCTCAGTAAAGGATGGTAGGGCCAAACTGTGCTTTCCAATGACGTTTTGGCACTCTTAGCTTTCAAACGAGCTATTGCACGACTCTCTACGATCTCTAGAACCAAAGTTGGAAGAACGCTGCCGAGGGGGGTCGAAGTTCTTCGTTGTTTGGCCCTATGACGCTGGAAACAAGTCGTCTAGACCTAAAATTGGCCAAAAAGCTCAAATCCGCCGTCCATTTTCGCGTACGAGGCTTCGTTTAGGCGCTACAGCAATTTTCTCACTCAAAAACACACCTAAACCACACCTACACCCATGAAACTCAACATGTCGACGCAGAATTTCATCAGGAAACCAAATCTAAACACAAAACAACCCTACCACCAATCCTACACACCAAAAACATAGACTGCCGCCCAAGAACAACTACGACGGTCGACCACGACACACGGACGGTCGACCCAGAACCACAACAACCCATCTCACGCTCCAGAGGGGGGCGCTGTGCGCAGTTGGGAGGATTCCTTACTACCGATATACTCGTACATATATACTGAAAGTCCGCCAACCAAAACAGAAAACTTACACGCATAACTCAATTTCATTAGTAATATGATAGTTGCCTACTTGAGAAAATCAAATATGTTGAAAATATAAACATGATGCTTCAGATACCCTTTTCAACCATACAAGGGAGAAAAACTACTTCAATTGGCGGAAGAATATTCATTGAATGCAAAGTCGCAAGAAGCAGATTTTTAGTTTATTGCTTCAATTGTGGTGTAATGACTATTATGCCGGACAAAGCTGTCGCTGTTTCAGACTTCATTGTCAAGAGCAAGAACTTATAAATATTTGTAGTAAAGATTCCAAGAATGCTTCGAGCGAGCATCATTTAGAGTTTCATAGTGATAGATGGATAGAATAGACGATGTTTTTCTGTGCTTAAGACAAGTCGGTCACTTATCGTTATCAACAAATGAATAATAGGATATAATAGTTAATTAAAAAAATTATAACAAAAGTAGGAGATATTTTCGGACATTTTTAACACTAATAAAACACGGCCCTGCATGCAATTACATTATTACGACAAATAATTGCAAGTCTGAGCACAACATGAAATGATTGTTTTTGCTGATGCACAACCAAATTCTCAAGATACAAACTGAAATGCAGGCTGAGACCCATGATAGCAGTGAAAGGACACTGTTTGTTGATGAAATGTCTTTTTACAGTCTGCTATGTAGGCGCAAAAACTAGAGAAGTGACATAATTATGCTATCAAAAATCTATATTGCATAAAATTTTGACGAAAACACATCGTCTATTGATATTGGTTCGGACTCAAAATCTCCATCTTCTAAATTTTCAGAAGTTTATATTAAATACGCCGTACATTAAATCTTTAACAATCTATGGACAAGCTTGAAAGCTGATCCAATTTCTCGCCAATTTTAATGTTGATGGGGAATTGCCAAAACTTTATTTTATATCCGAAGCCTTCCACTGAATTTTCTTTTAATTTCAGCATATCTTGATGCATCTAAGCGTCCAAGCTTCTGTAACCAAGAAGCTGATGTCGGAACATGTTATGGTAGAAGGCGACCACAGATGAAATACTACTACGTCACGGATTTGAAAGATTGCAAAAGGTTCTACTTCAGTGGCTGCGGAGGAAATGACAATCGTTTTACGACGAAGAGCAGCTGCATGAATATGTGTGGTTAATATGGAAGCACTCACAAGAAACGCTCAAATGGCGCGCATTTACATCTATACTGCTTTGGTTGCAATGGATATGAAAATTTGTAGTAAAACTGTAGATAATACTGAAAACTTACTAATCTTAGGGTCAGATCTTTTGACTCATGGACGACACTGAAGGTCAATCTCAAAAAATGCAATGCATTGTGATCCTAAGAATATGTTGTGTAGGATGTATTCATTGTTTGTATTCAAATGTTTTCTGAAATAGAAAAACTGTTTTCTCATCGTTATTTTTTTCACAAGGATAACGGAAGCTTCACAATTGTAGCCTACATTGCAGTTGAATGCTTGACAACATTGTTGATGACGTGCAGTCCTCTTTACACTTTGTTGTACATCACAAACTTCAATTCAAACTTTTTATTGTTTTCAAATGTTATCAAAGAACCGTAATTAATTGTCGACATAAGTACATTGTAAAATAAAGCGTCCATTGTACGGGAGGTGCATTGTAGCTTTTAGATAAAAAACAGTCACTCCCTTCTTTCGGACAAATTTCCTTTATTGTTTTAAAAACATATGTACAAGGGCCCGACGCGTTTCGTCCTCCGACGTTATCAAGGGCACATGAGCTATACAAGCAGGCGAGGGGTTAAATAGTAAAAGTGAGAGGTCCATCAAATCATCTCATGTTTTCTGTTCAGGAGAGGTTTATTCTTAGCTATGTGACGACTTTCAGACAACTTCGTGTGAACTGAATTACGTTGGTTGCTTAGAATTGAAAGGTCAAAGTTCTTGATTTGTACGTCAGTCAGATTGCTGTGATTAGGGTGCGGCGATTTAAATCGATCGGGAAAAAATCGATCGGAATTGAAAAATCGAAAATCGATCGGTAATCAAAAGAGATCGCGATTTTCAGTTCGATTTTTTCGTTTTGATAAATAAATGCTACATTTCCCAATTCAGGTCAATACAGGTATGGGAAGTGGTCAAACCCAATTCATTTCATGTATACGAGAACGATTTCTTAATTGAAATTATCTGTGATTCCTCCCAGCTAACATGTAGGATGGTTACTTGATCATCAAACAAGTTGCTGTGCTAGACTGCTACTGCTATCAGCCAGAATCGGCTCAGGCAGTCTATTGTGTGACTAATCTGTGATGTCAGTTGAAGCCAACCAACGGTTGAAGCCAATTCTGTGGTTGAAGCTACGAGTCAACGGCGTTGGGATTGTCCTTGACTCCGTGCACTATTTCTTAGGGAAGCAAAAAATAGTTGATTTAAGGTGAGCAGCAGGTGACGAAACTCGTTGGGACGCTGATTGGTTTAAAGTTAGACATTGTTATCATGATCGCCTTCGATCGAGAGGGCCATGCTGTAGTCAATTTCGGCATTCTACGCTCCCCCTACCGTCGTTATGTCCACGAAACAGAAATCACAAATAACATCGTTATTTTACTTTAGACAATTGCAAGACGTCAGCGGAATGTCTCACAGGTGGCTGTAGGAATCCGAGTGTAAAGGTGAAGGATGGATCGACTACCAATATGTTGAGACATTTGAAAGACAATCATCCGAAAATCTACTCCGATCTTCAGCAGGAGATGTCAGAGGAGAAAGCAAAGAAGCGGTGAAAAGAAAGCCATCTCCATCTCGTCAATCAACCATCGAAACTTCCTTTGGGGTTCCTCACAAGTATCCACATGGTAGTGCCAAAGCTCTAAAGCTCGGTCGTCTACTTGCTCAAACTATCGCTGAGGGATATCTATCTATTCGTTTCGTCGAAAATAAACATTTTCGCAAGTTTGTCGAATGCTTGAACGACAGATATGACATTCCTAGTGAGACCAAAATGCGGCGCACTGTGCTTCCGACGTTGGAACGAGAAATCGATGTGAAAATGCAGAACTTTTTTCCAAGAGAATGTTTTCCCGTCATACGCAATAACTCTCGATTTCTACGACGCTAAGAATCATGAGAGTTTCTTAGAAGTGACTGCATTAGGGCTCCGACCGGCTCAACCGGAACGGATCATGGGGTGTGATCCGGATCCGTTCCGATAGATCAACTTGCTGATCCGGATCCGTTCCGGTAAATGAACTTGCTGATCCGGAGTCGGTACCCCCTGATCCGGTTCCGTTCCGTTAATGATCCGGTGATCCGGCTTTTTATAAGTAGTATATTAATATGAAGAAACAAGTAATTCAAGTTTGTCCTTGATAAGCGTTAAAAGTGTGACATTGATATCGAAAGAACCTTAGGCGCGTTTCCTCATAACAGAAGCCGATTAATTCTACAACTATGATTAATTCTAAAACAAAACTACATCTTTTCGAGAAACAGTGCTTATTAAATAAAAAATTATGCATGTACAAGAGCAGAACCAAACTTACAACACAAATCAACACAATATCCGAAAACATAGGCTCTTCAAACAGTAACACTCATGCAGGCCAACATCAATCAAATCAAATCTGTATACAGGTACATTTTCTAAAGCTACAATGTAAATCGATCATATGTTACTTTTATAACTACTTTTGTTAATATTTTTTACAGAACATCAATGCGCTGAGTGTGTCACTTTTTAACGATTGCCTTCTCAGGCCGATTATATCTCTTCCGCAATTGAAGACTTTTTCAACACTGACAGAAGAGCCTGGAATGCCTAAGATGTTCTTGGCAATATGAGACAGATAACTGAATTGACATTGGTGGACTTTCCACCAATCTAGTGGCTCTACTTCCTCTTCTTGTCGGTGCAATGTGAAATAAGTTTTAAGTTCTTCAATAAAGTTAGGATCGCTGCTGTTTGTGTTTGTTGATTTTTTGAAGAAAGAGAAAATCGTTTTTTGATTGCTTGTTTTACAGACAGGAACCACTGACTTCGGTATAATTGCAAGGTGTTTTTCATATTGTTCTTTGCATAACTCCTGTAGAAATGATAAACAATGATCCAATACACCGGGGTACAAAGTATCAAAATTAGTTTCAACAAAAAACTCTTTTTTCAGTCTAGGATCCAAAAGTACCGCCAAAATATAACATGGCGCATAATCAGTCAACGTGTAGTACTTGCTCAGTACCTTATGAGCAGCATTTAATCCACGAGTAATAGCTTCACTAAATTTGGGATTTTTAACTTGTTCCTCAATATGCGAAAATAATGAGATGAAGATGGGCATGATGATATTGAGCGTTGGATATCGACTAGCAGATGTCAATATGGTTGCTTGGTAAAAATTCCCCAATACATCAACGAGATAATTGATGTTTTTCCAGTCATCACTGCTCAGTTGAAATCTACCCATTTCTATTCCACCGATTATTGGGTTAAGTTTTAACCAGTTTTGAAATCCAACGTTAACTTCGATTAATCTCTGTAGCATGGAATATGTAGAATTCCATCTTGTGCGGACATCAAGAATGACCATTAGTTCTGGGCATGATGAAATCTTGCACTGTGCTAAGAAATTTTTTCTTTGCTCAGGGCTACTTCTTAGTTTTTTTACAATAAAGCGAACTCTTTTAATCAAATTCGTTTTGATAGTAGAATCCGAAGAGGAAGAATCCTCCTCGAAAACGGGTTCATTGAATTCTTCAATTTCACCGTGATAATCAATTCTTTCCTCCAATGCCTGAAATAAATCGACAAATATACTTATGGCCGTAACACGTGAAAGAAAATAACGAAGATCTGATAGCAGAAGATGAGCTAGACCTAATGACAGTCGAGAACAACATATGTCAAAGTAAAAGTCAAATAATTAAGTCCGAAGACGTAAAAATATTTTTCATAGAAATAAAAGGAATTTAAAGTATAGGCCTATCTTGCAAAGTTGCAAATTTCAGTTTTGAAGTTTTTGTTTTTTATGGCATCTGTGCGGCACTGCAACAACATGCAATTTTGCATATGGGTCTTTAATTCAGAACCACTGATTTGATGCCACATTGTCTATAAAAGAAATCAATTAAATTCGAAACACAGAATATTTGCGTTAGTTTTTATATAGTGAGGTTAAAATCGTCATCATATATGATATATGATATCATATATGATCATCAAAATGATAATCAGATAATACACTCTTTTAACAAAAACAATGTAACAACCCTATTTCGACTACCCGTACACAATATATGATAAATGATAGAAACTACACAATGAAGTAATAGCATTTTGTGGCAAAATAATGTTTCGTTATAACCGGAGTTAACTGTATCTGTATATATGTAAAATTGTGAAATATATGATAAACTGAAAAACAATATCAACAAATCAGAATTACGAATATTCATTCAATGACGATAACCTGATTAGACAGTTAGTATTACTTATCTTATATATAGAACAGACAAACTATAAAATAATCATTTGGTACTAAATCTACTATTTTACAATCGCTCAGAAAATTTTGGTGCGGATTTTTCGACTTATCTTATAATTGCAATCCAATCGGAATCAGAATCCGAAAGGATGAAGATGTATAAACGAATCCGATCCGACAGTCTGATTCACGCGCATCTAGTCGATAATTAATAGGTTAGCCTAAAATTAAACTCACCTTGTAATCATTTGGTATCAATTCAGTAGCAAAATCTTTCAGTTCCACATCCTTCAGAAATTGTTGACAGCATAGATTTAAAATATGAGGAAAGCAACGAATTCTCCTTTGGGTAGATATCCAATCGTCACGCTTCAAAAGTCCAGCGAGACATTTAATCATAGTGTCCATGTTAATCGCGTTGTCCATAGTAATGAAACCCAATTTATCCACAATGTCATAATTGATAATGCAATCAAAAACTTTACCGGCCATGTATGCTCCCGTGTGATTTTCTAACTCGAAAAAATCTAAGAGCTGTTCACATAGATGAAAGTCGTCATCTACATAAGTACACGATATAGCGATGAAGGAGTAATAATTTGTGGAAGTCCATGCATCAATAACAAGATGTATTGTACAGCTATCGGACAAAGAGGCCAGATGAGCTTTCAGTTGCCCTTTCAGTTCAGATGCTCTTTTTACAATGCCATTTTTAAAAGCATCTGCTTTTGGCATATGTAACGATTGATCAGAAGAAGCCAAAAAGATTCTTACAAACTGTATGAAGTGGTTGTTCTCAACAGAACTGAAAGGTAACGCGAGTGAGATTACCATATCCTCGAGAGCTTTGCGGAATGTATCTTTCGTCACAAGAAAATTTGATGCTTGCTCATTTTTCAAAGGTCTACTTATATATTCAATTGATGAGCACTCTGATTGCGAATCTGAGGCTGAATTAGCATCGATGTTCGAGTTTGTTCTGAAGATGTCAAGTGGTCCATAAGAAACAGCACAATTTGGAAGTCGGCTATTATGTTGGTTGCGGACATGCCTCATCAAGTTCCCGGAGCTGTAACCATTCTTCTTCCATTTGTCCATTTCAATCTTGTAATGGTAATTACAATATTTGCAGTTCCATTGGACATGTACATCCGATTTAGTCTGAAGGAAGTGTTTATTCCACTCTGGCAGGGGTTTAATGATTTTCGGTCGGACAACAATAGATGAGTCAGAATCATCGTCTAAATCAGTTTCGATGGTAGAAGTACGCTTCATGAAAAATGCGATCCTTGAAACAATTTGTGGTACGGTATTAAAAAACAACAACTAAAATGTGTATGTTAGAGCTCTGAGGTTAGAGTGGATACTACACACACATGTTTGAATCGTGCTACCTGATTGGATCATCGACATTCTCATTTCGACATCAAATAAAGTTGAGGCTGGTTCACATTGAACGCCGCTTTACCGCTTACGCGTCACCCTCAAATCTCCGTTCGGCAGTGAGAGAGTCAACCAATGCCAAGTCCATCGCAAGATGGTTAGGTGGCAAGAAGCAAGGTTAATCAATGACGTTTTCGTCACATGCTTATCACGTGTTCTAAACTTCCCATGTAGCGTATATATGCAATGCAAGCTATGCCATCCATTGAAGGGACGTTCTGATACGTGGGAAACTATTGATGAAATTTCGTCCTTATATTCAACTATTATTTAGTACACGTGTACCTTCAAAACCCAGTGACGCCTATGAAATCACGTGACTACTATCTTTCAATAGAATTCATTTTTAACGATGCTGACTGAGTCAAGAATTCCAATCAGATGTAATCTAGGTGTTTATTGTAGTTGATACCGGATCATTTACCGGCTCACCGGAACGGATCAGGGGCATGATCCGGTTCCGTTCCGGTATTCAGAATAGCTGATCCGGTTCCGTTCCGGTATTCACAAATGCTGATCGGGATCCGTTCCGGTGGCACCGGTACGGCTCATGAGCCGGTTGATCCGGTGAGCCGGTCGGAGCCCTAGACTGCATCTTCTATTGACGCCGACTACCGGCTACATCGGAGTTGAACCTTTCAATTCGTCGGATAGAGACCATACTGGAGAAATGATATCACAGTGTCTGCGTGGATTAATGGAAGAAATGTCCATCGATGTTAATGATCAGAAATTCGAAGCTGGAGTGACCGAAAACGCTGGCAATGTTCGACGAGGTATTGAATTGACTGGAATTCCTTGGATACCTTGCATGGCTCACACACTACAATTGTGTTTTGAAGACTCCTTCAAAGCCTCTGAGGCAGCTAATGATCTTCGGAAATCTTGTCGAGCGATAGCTGGCTCCTTCCATCGTAGCAATCCTGGAGTTCGACTTCTAAATAATCTGCAGCAAGAATCTGGAAAATCGGTTCGAAGAATTCCGCAAGATGTTCCAACACGATGGAACTCATCTTTCTATACTTGGTCAGTGATGATAGAAAATCGTCAAGAAATCAATCGCTCATTGCTCGAAATTCGGAATTCACGCAATCTTCCACCGATTCTCCAAAACAGTGAGTGGGAATTACTCGAAACCTTGACATCATTGTTGGCACCATTCGAGGAAGTTACTCGTGACTTGTGTTGTGAACTGTCTCCTTCGATCAATCTTATCCTGCCTCTACTATCAATCCTGACTGAACTCATTGGATCTATCGACGTCCCCACCGCCTTGACTTCATTCAAAGTCACAATACTGAACTCGATGAAATCCAGAATTGAACAAGTGACACCTGGTACTGAACAACCAATTCTGTTGGTCGCTTCTGCGATTGATGCACGATTTCTACATATTCTCTCTTCCACACAAGTTGATGTTGCGAAGAACATTATCGTCGCGCGTATTGTCGACTTCATGCAGAAAGAATCTCACACGGAAGAGAAGGTGATTACTGCAGGAGTGAGCCAAGAAAAGTCTGATGAGAAACGACAACGTGTTTCCTTGTGGTCGCAGATGAAAATTAGATCTCCAGTGGAATCAGATAGCAAAAACATCAAAGACCGAGCTATGATGGAGTGGCAGCGATATGTCGAATTGGTGGAGCAAACAAATCCTTCACCCGACCACAAGAAATTTGACGTTCCTGCCTTCTGGAAGAATCAACTGCAGAATCTTCCAAATTTGGCCAGGATTGCCCGACAATTCTTGTGTATTCCAGCAACAAACACGGCTTCGGAAAGACTAGGAAGTGTAACGGGCAATACCATAGCGCCCAGTCGTGCAAATTTTAGTGGCTTGCGCGCACGGCAACTGATCAAAATCAGACGCAACAGTAAACTTTTAAATGAGTAGGGGGTAATGCGTTTTTCTAATTAGACTTCACAATATGCTTTCATATGATTCAGTATTGGCCGAAATTTTGAGACGTTTGTCATACATGTATCGCCCACTTACACGTAATTAGAAAATAAAGCTCAGACTGTTTTGAAATGATTTCTTTTTTGGTTTACAAAAAAATCGAAATTAAATCGATCGTTGGGGAAAATAAAACATCGCCGCACCCTAGCTGTGATCTTTATTAACATGTTCAGACAATGCACTTTTTTGATCGCGATTTTTCAAACTGCGTTGATGTTCAGCATATCTATGTTTAAGCGGACGACAAGTTTGATCGATATAATTTTTATTGCAGATTTTGCAATTAAAATTGTAAACAATATACATGTATTTATCGTTGCAAGTAAATCTGTGTCCCACAGCAGAACACACATTGCAATGACATGCATTGGTAGGAGAACAGCGCTTTGGAATATTAGCCAAAACCTTACCGGGTTTAGAAATGATACGGATAGGGAGTTAAATTTATTTGTGAAAGTTTTCATTTTTCTGCAAAATTTATCATTAACAAAATCTAGAGATAGGTTAACAAATTTTTCACCGTTTTTAGACTTAAATTTGCTATCTTTCGTTTTACAATTGGTATTATAGAAGCCATTGCTATTAAGCCGATGTTTCATCAGAGGTATGCTAGTCTCAAGTTCATCTCTACTAGAACATCTGTCAGAGACGTATTTCATGCTATTTTTGACAAAATTATTTTTGACATAGCTTGGAAGCCAACTATCTTTTTGAAGCGAAATGCCCGAATGGCATTCTTTAGAGAACCATTTATAACTTAACTTTTTATTGATGGCTATGCTAACATCAAGGAAATTAAGAAAATTATTTTTGGGTACTACTAAAGTGAATTAATTGTATGTTGTCATTTATGGAATTAAATGTGTGCAAAATTTTTGTAAGAGATACATCATCTTTTGGAAACGGACCAACAATTATATCATCTATGCAGCGTTTATATATCAACGGCTTAATATTATGTTGTTCCTTTAATATTTCTAATGCTCTTTGCTCAATTTTGTGCATAAAAATTATAGCCAGCGGTGGAGAGAAATGTGCTCCCATTGGGCAGCCTTTAATTTGGAGATATGTTTTACTATTGTAAGAAATTTCGTAATTAAAGCTCGTCAACTTGAGAAATTCAACTAAATCGCACACGTTAAAACCAAAGTCATCTATTTTATCCCAATGTAAAGAAGCAAAATCTTCAACCATATCAATCGCTTCTAGAATAGGAATAGATGGGTACAAATTAATAACATCTAGTGATACAAAAATTAATTCTTTGTCTTTGAAAAAATGTTCATGGTTTTTCAAAACGTTAAGGAGATTTTTACCACTTTCTAAATGGGCGTCAACAAATTTAACGAGTTGACTAAGTAGAGAGCTCACGAGCCAATCTATTTTTTCGGTTGGCGTACCAATAACAGACGCAATCGGTCTAAGCGGATAAACATTATCAATTTTTTCTTTATGATCTTTTACAAGAAAGCGGAACTGCGCAGGTTGACTACCATTGGTGATTAATCTATCTTGATCGATTCTAATATTATTTTTACATTTCGATTTTATCATTTTATTAGCCTGCTTCTCAATCGCAGCGCATTTAGAGACATTACGGACTTGATACGTCTGACTATCTTGTAAAATCATTTCCGTTCTTTTAACAATGGCATCTCTATCGACAATTACAATTCTGTTAGACTTATCCGATGAAAGAATCGTAAGGTTATCATTTTCTAGAAAACGATTTGTTTCTTCTGTATTTTATTACTTCTAGTGTATTTCTTATTTGACTTCAAACTCTGTGTTTCCTGCTTCAGCAACGATTTGGCTTCAAACTGAAAAAGCTTTATACGATTCTCCAGGTCTGCATCCGCAGCGGGAGGCAAATTTACAATATTTTTATCAAAAGGAATTATCATTTTATCAGAATTACTCTCGTTTTTCTTGAAATGTTCTTGCCACCGTAATTTGTAGGCAGCACTGTCGATAGCGACTTCATTATTCTCTACAAAAGTGTCATTAATTTTATGAGGTAAGCGAAATTTAGGACCCTTACGGAGAAAGTTTTCAATATCTGTAGGAACATCAACATTACTTTCATTAGTCAAACGATCATCTCTCAGCTGAAACGTGTCTATATGATTTGATGGATCGCTCACGTTAAACCATAAGTTATCGGTATACGGGAAGAGAAAACCACACTTGTACTCAAAATCATAGACAGAGGGAAACTGTTGACCGGTCCACCAGTGCCACTTTTTTCCATGCCGTTTGTGGATTTCATTCATTTGTTCCTCCAACATTTTCTCGAATCCCTTGAGGATGTCCATCTTGTGACTTGTATCCAAGGGATATCTGGCAAAATTGAGATAGGCGTAGGAGAGTTCTCGATTGACATTGTAGGCCTTGTTCTTCAGAAAGGCAATGTTTTGTCGCACAATTTCCATTTTGAGAGAGTGTGACTTCCTTGCCAACGCAACCGACGTTTCTAGCCATGCTGGAACTTGGATAGAGTTCTCGACGAACTTTGGGACTACCTTATACGTGACACATGTCAGTAGAAACATGATGGAGCACGTAACGTTGACCCGCTTGCGTAGGAGGTTGAACAGCCGTTTGCCAAACACATGCGCTTCCTAAGGAAGGTCCATGGTACATTGTAAAATAAAGCGTCCATTGTACGGGAGGTGCATTGTAGCGTTTGAATAAAAAACAGTCGCTCCCTTCTTTCGGACAAATTTCCTTTAGTGTTTTAATAACATATGTACAAGGGCCCGACGCGTTTCGTCCTCCGACGTTATCAAGGGCACATGAGCTATACAAGCAGGCGAGGGGTTAAATAGTAAAAGTGAGAGGTCCATCAAATCATCTCCGGCCGGTTTCACGAAAGCTTGTTAGCCAAACACGGTTTTACATGAAAACTAATTAAAACTACATTGAAAATAATTCTTTGTCTTTGAAAAAATGTTCATGGTTTTTCAAAACGTTAAGGAGATTTTTATTTGTTGACGCCCATTTAGAAAGTGGTAAAAATCTCCTTAACGTTTTGAAAAACCATGAACATTTTTTCAAAGACAAAGAATTAATTTTTGTATCACTAGATGTTATTAATTTGTACCCATCTATTCCTATTCTAGAAGCGATTGATATGGTTGAAGATTTTGCTTCTTTACATTGGGATAAAATAGATGACTTTGGTTTTAACGTGTGCGATTTAGTTGAATTTCTCAAGTTGACGAGCTTTAATTACGAAATTTCTTACAATAGTAAAACATATCTCCAAATTAAAGGCTGCCCAATGGGAGCACATTTCTCTCCACCGCTGGCTATAATTTTTATGCACAAAATTGAGCAAAGAGCATTAGAAATATTAAAGGAACAACATAATATTAAGCCGTTGATATATAAACGCTGTATAGATGATATAATTGTTGGTCCGTTTCCAAAAGATGATGTATCTCTTACAAAAATTTTGCACACATTTAATTCCATAAATGACAACATACAATTAATTCACTTTAGTAGTACCCAAAAACAATTTTCTTAATTTCCTTGATGTTAGCATAGCCATCAATAAAAAGTTAAGTTATAAATGGTTCTCTAAAGAATGCCATTCGGGCATTTCGCTTCAAAAAGATAGTTGGCTTCCAAGCTATGTGTTGTGAGCTTATGAGTGCAGTAGTTCTTGATTCTTCGCAGTTATTTTCACTCCATTCTATCATTTGTTTTCAATATGACGAAGGCAGGTGACGTCATATTCTGACACAGATCGAGAACAGAACTGATCACCGGAGAGACAATAACACTATTAAAACCGCAGCGTTATCGCCTGACGGCTCTCGATTATCTCTCTCCGCTACGACGCACGTGCGGCAAGGCTATTGTTACGGGTGACCAGAGGCGTCGTGATCGGGGGGGGGGGTGTGGGGGACCGTAACACCCCCACAATATGAAATTATTAAAAGATTCAGGTAAAATGAAAAATTTTCAGGTAAACCGCCGGTTTGCCGGCGATTCAGCTCCAATATTCACTGACGTTGTTCTTAGCCACAAAAACACGTCTTGTCACAAAAACACATCGTAATGTCGGGAAATTCTCACCCTTTCTAGACACCAGAAAGTATATGGTCAGTTGTTGTTGATGATATTGATTTGTCACGCGAAAGCGGTCAAACATAGCGCGCTGAAAACGACCTCTACCCGGGATGACTGTATATGCGAGCAGGAGGAACATTCGCCTCGCATTTTCTTAAAAATTGCAGCATAAGGCGATGTGAGTTAGCTCTGCTAAATTTAAAATATCAAAGTGCAATTGAAATGTAATTCCAGTACCCTACCTATAATGTGGCCAGTGAATATTGGCACTGAATCACCTACCGCTGAAACGCTTGCAACTCATTCTACCTAGCTGTGTAGTGTACATGAGATGGGAATAATGTCAATTCGTGTCAATCATCGTGTCTTCATAACAAAACTTAAGACGAGCTTGCCATACACAGCAATCTCATCTTGAGAATTAACCACTTTGATGACGTGTTTGTCCACACCTATTGAGGGAAATTGGCACAAAATGTTGTCCATTGTCCACGTTGAGCAGGTGTCCACTATGGCAAGGGGCATTCCAATGAGAAATGCAAATTATGCAGGACAAAGTGTCCATTGCGTACGAGTGTCCATTACGGAGAGGGTCCACTACAAGCAGGTTTTACTGTATATTTAACCGTTGATTCATATAAGTTCTGGCTATTGCGTTGTCCCTTAAGATGACGTCATCGTTACGGTGGATTTTATCGAACCTTCCTCATACCGCGTCAGTCACACGCGCACCGCGGAAAGCGCACGGTATGAATAAGGCACACCCTCTTCTCTGTGCGTAGAAGTTTATTGTTAACAGCGTGTTAACTTTCTCGATGCAAACACCATCGAAAATTTCCTTAACAGTCGAGACTACGGGACCCAATTGCGCACAAATTAACTTAACGACATCGGCATTTCATTGGCCACTTATGATGCGGCAAGATTAGATGACTAGGTACCTCTTCTGTAGGATATAAACATGAAACATGTTGGAATGTGTGTGAGTATGCGTGTGTGCAATAATCAGGTAAATTTTGTTTCTTAGTTGTAAATCAGGTAAACTTTAGCAACCCCCCCCCCAATGATGTTTCCTTAGCGACGCCTCTGCGGGTGACAGCGAACAAGTCAAGCCTTCGAAGATCGGCAGGACAGACGACGGCGAGACGGTGATCCTGACCCCTAGCGACACAGCGAGGAGCAAACAGTAGCGGCAGTGTTCGAGACTGGTGGACCTACAGACTTACACGTGAACGCCTCCAAAAGGTCCTCTTCAGGGCCATCCTGCTCTCTCGTTTGTCTGAATATACATTTCATTTATATCGTTTGTCTTCTTATAGTATCGTTTTGTTTGGAAAATAAAGTAGTCCATAACATAAATAATTTTGTCAAAAATAGCATGAAATACGTCTCTGACAGATATTCTAGTAGAGATGAACTTGAGACTAGCATACCTCTGATGAAACATCGGCTTAATAGCAATGGCTTCTATAATACCAATTGTAAAACGAAAGATAGCAAATTTAAGTCTAAAAACGGTGAAAAATTTGTTAACCTATCTCTAGATTTTGTTAATGATAAATTTTGCAGAAAAATGAAAACTTTCACAAATAAATTTAACTCCCTATCCGTATCACTTCTAAACCCGGTAAGGTTTTGGCTAATATTCCAAAGCGCTGTTCTCCTACCAATGCATGTCATTGCAATGTGTGTTCTGCTGTGGGACACAGATTTACTTGCAACGATAAATACATGTATATTGTTTACAATTTTAATTGCAAAATCTGCAATAAAAATTATATCGGTCAAACTTGTCGTCCGCTTAAACATAGATATGCTGAACATCAACGCAGTTTGAAAAATCGCGATCAAAAAAGTGCATTGTCTGAACATGTTAATAAAGATCACAGCAATTTGACTGACGTACAAATCAAGAACTTTGACCTTTCTATTCTAAGCAAACATCGTAATTCAGTTCACACGAAGTTGTCTGAAAGTCGTCACATAGCTAAGAATAAACCTCTCCTGAACAGAAAACATGAGATGATTTGATGGACCTCTCACTTTTACTATTTAACCCCTCGCCTGCTTGTATAGCTCATGTGCCCTTGATAACGTCGGAGGACGAAACGCGTCGGGCCCTTGTACATATGTTTTTAAAACAATAAAGGAAATTTGTCCGAAAGAAGGGAGCGACTGTTTTTTATTTAAACGCGACATAAGTATAGTCTGAGGGTTATCTTGACGTTTGGTTCATACATTGGTTTCATGCATTTCGAACCTGCAAAACGCTGTATTGTTAAAACACTAACAACATAAAAGGTCGAAAAAATGGCAGAGGACATCATTTTTTCTTCAAACATTTCAAAAAATTGTGAATTTTAAATGCTAATCCGTTGTAAACGTTTCGAAATTGGACACTTTTAGTAGCATATGACTCAATTGTCAAATTTTATACGTATGACCCACATTCTTTTTTATAGAAACATTACTCATCATTGGAAGGATTCATGACCCCTTTTGCTACATGAAACATCAATATTTTTAACCAGCCTCTCGTAATTTTTTGGCGAGTAATACTCATGTTTTTTTATCAATTGATAGAAAATATTATTATCTTGAAAAATTTTGTAAAATTATTCAAGATAGTTAATCTGTCGAGATTGGTTATAATATCATGCTACTTCTTCAGCTGTGAAGAAACATTCCTCAAAAAGGGATGGGGTTGCTATGGATGGAAGTCAAAGGCCTTTGGCAGTCATACTCGATTGTGACACGTTTTGAAAAAGAAGCCAAGATAGCTCCAATCATCTCCGGATTATCTTTTAGTGGCAGCGACATGTGAACAACGCTGTCATACATTGGGATAGTGCCAATGATGAGCTCAATAGCTTTCTAAAAGTTATAAATAATTCTCATACGATGATGAAAATCATCCCAGCAGCCATTTATAATAGAATATAATGCTTACCTATTCAAATAATTAATTGAAGTAGTCCTAATGAGGACTGATGGCGTTCTCCAATCCGTAAGTATACAGATGCAATGCTACTGTAACCATTGGATTAATCAGTTTTTAAAAGAACTGAATGGAGCTTTCCCGTGGCAACGAATTAAAATTGATCAGCTTTGGCCCAATATCTGGTAAAAGTGGAAATCTTACGATGTGTAACACTACTCATTCTTACTGTTAATATGCTAATACCATGGATTCCAAACACTGCCGCATACATGTTCAAAGCAGACGTCTAATATACCTTACCGACTACAGATGCTGGTAGTGGAAATACAATAGGACAATGGTCATCATAGGTTAAGGAAATTAAAAATGGATGTTATTAAACAACAGGAGATCGATGGATAAAAATTGGAAAAGTGGAGGTAAAACATGGAAATACAATAATACTACTACACCAATTCTGACGCTATACATGGTGGATAATGGTAATAGTGAATGAATGGAAAGTGGATAATGGAGGCAAACAATAGAACTACAATGACACTCTACTACACCGAAAGCAATGAAATTATACACACTATACCTAAGAGTACACATGGAAAATAATATTTCTTCACTTGAATTTGTTATTTGTTATCGCCAGTTTCTTAATCCGTCTATAATACTTCATGTAATCCCACATTTCTTCATTTGAAATACAATACATCGATCATTACTTCAGCTACCGATTAAGGGATGTAAAACATACATGTAATACTATAATCCGTCAGTCATCAGCAGGTACTCGTCTACTTGTGCTTCGACCCCTAACCTGAACACTCAAACCCGGACGAGTGGGGTCCCACACATAGTGGCTGACAAAATACTGAATAGGTAATGATATGTCTTGAAAGATATGACACAAAGATAAGTCAGGCATGATTCAAATGTTACGTTTCCCACATGTAAACTCATCCTGTCATTAAATTTATACCCTCAATAAATACATTTTGCTTTTTGCGATCCGCACATGTAAACAAATCCTGTACATCAATCTTTGCCTTTTCGATCCTGTTCATCCTCGAATCCCATAAATATGTAATCGAAGTGTGATAAATATGTAATCCGCCTTTACACAAACTTCGTCTCATGCATCAACAATGGGAGTGCTCTCAGCTCCCGTAAGCCACGCTAAGCGCTCTGCATTCACTCTTCACCGCCCCCCATGTAATGGCTGCAAGTCATTGTTAGTCGTTTATTCACCTATGCAGCAAGGCGTTCAGGAAAATGTGAGTCGTTTGTTGGTCGCGTGCCTCATTGAAATTCACAGAGTGAAGTAAATTGTCGAGCCGAGAAAAGACCATATTTGTAAAGCGATTCACTATGCCTTGTGAGAGCCTTTTCTGTGTAACTCATCAAATTATGCTGAGAATAACCTCTAGATTTCATGATATTTAGTGTCTTGTTAGTTTTGTGCACAGCGTCTTGTAACTTCGAGCATATTTCTACAATATCTGACTACTTGCGAAGCGAAAACATGAAGGGCCATCTATAATGGGATCATGCTCTCCAGTAAAGTCAGTTGCACCACAGAGAAAGCGAAGTCATCTACCTTGTGATATACCGAAGTTCTCAAACTATGAGATTTGTATTTTCACATCAAGGTAAACTACCTCTTTATTGTTATCACCATTTCTCTCCGCCAACAAGTCATGTGGATAAATTTTTTGAATCAACGAATCAAAGTGTTTATAATTAACAACACATATATCGTCAATGTATCTTGATGTAGGTGATAACAAGCGTGCTAAATGAAATTTCTTAGTTTTTATCAAATTTTGCATAAAAACATATTCGCAGTGTAGGAGGAATAGGTCAGCTAGGAGTGGACTAGAATTTCCTCCCATTGGAATGCCTTTAATCTGCCTGAAAACTAAATGTGACGTAAGTCTGTGATAATAGGAAATGTATGGCTTCTTTTAACTTCTGTTTATCAAAACAGTGATAACCATTATATTTATTCATTGAGCAAAAGGACTTATCACATCCAATCAAATAAATTTTCTATTTGAGGAATTAAACACCAAATCCATAATAGCGAATATGTGATCTTCAATCAATTTTTGATCAAGATTCGTGTATAAGGTTGAAAAATCGAAAACTTCTAATGAATGAACTTGTGTCGAGTTTAATCTGTTTAGAAATTCTTGTGTGGACTTCACACTCCAGAAACAATCGAAACCGCTGTTTCTCTTAATTGCCATACAATATCTCTGAAAATTGTCACGTAAAATACTTCAGGCTGAATTTACTTTGATGGAAAGCTTTTTCGATGTGCATTGTCGTGCACCTGCTATGAATCTAAATTTGCATGGAGTTTTGTGAAATTTTGGAATCCAATATAATTTTGATAATTTTCTGTCTTTTCACAGACAGTTAGTTTGAACTCGCTTTTCATAATTGTTGTATGTTGCTCAATTACATTCCGCGCTAAAATTTGCTCTGGACCGTAGGTATCATTACCTGATATGTTCGACGGGGAAATATCAATTCCCAACTCGGCTAAGAGAATTTGGAGATAAAACTTTTTGCAAATGAAGGCATAATTATTAGATACATTATCAACTGGCGCAATTATGACGTCATTCTGCAATTCCTTCAGAGTTTTCCCCATTTTGACATTTATCTTGTGTCGATTACTGTGTGCTCGAAATCTATTCGAAGATTTCTTGGCAAGATATATTCGATCTTTAATCAGAGCCATGATTCTTGATTTCCACGCTGAGAATAAAGTAGCCTCGAGCTTCTCTTTCTTACTTATTTTTTGTAATATGCTCATCTAATGAATTACTGATTTGAGTTGTTATGGCACTCCAACTGAGGCTTTTGCGGATTCTGTGTTTGGTACCGAAACTGAAGAGTTGACGTAAGTCTTTATCATCCACAATATCCAGATCACCCGTTATTACGTGACCATAGTGTGGGTAAACAAAAGATTGCCTCTTGCTACATGAGCATGGATTATTCATGATGTGTATCACATCTTGAAACTTCAGGTTATTCAAAAAACGCCCATAATTGCAAACTTCAATTCAGTGGGTTTATCTAATTTGTAGAATATCTTCGGTGGATAACGTTCTTGAATTGTGCTTGGAATTAGCTTGCACACACTTTGATCGCAGAATATAGACATGAGATTGAGTGAGTCTATTGTCTGAGATTCGAACGGAATAATTACGGTTGCTCGTTTTTGCCCTTTTTATTCTCCGAGTCTAGGTTAAGTTTATTCTGAATGTATGCTGTCAGTATAAATGTCATCATGTTTGCCTCATCCCTTGCCTTGCATAGAATGGCTCTTAGCATATTTTTAGGGAGAGATTTTAGATGATGATAAAACTTTGACATCTTACGCGTCTCAAAAGAATCTTGCAATTTTTGATAAGTATTATCAAGTTCCGTAATACTTGAGCCTTTTCTACCCGATTTTCTTATTCCATGACTCCTTTTTCGTCTGCTGATCGGATAACTAAAAAATTGATCATTGGATATGGACTGCTGAGATACGCATCCACCTCCCAAAATTCTATCATTCAAACTCAATGTGTATAAAGTGTTGAGCAACTTGATATGCATGTCTTCCTTGCGGTTTAGTTCTCTGGTTATCTTTTCCGGTGATATGTATGTATTGTCATCAACATGATCAATAATTTGCAATTCAACATCAGTCCAAGAATGATGATCTTGCTTAAAGTGATTGCTAAGATATGTGTTTAAGTGACCTTTTAATACTGAATGACGATGACCATTTAATCTACAATTTAGAGGTTGCTTTGTTTGTCCGACATATTGCATTCCACATCTACTACATGATATAAGATAGATAACATTTCTACTTTTACAAGTAAAAACACCTGGCTGATCAAAGATAAACCGGTTGCCTGTACTGAAACTTCCGTAGCAATTTTCGGTATTCAAAGATTTGCAGCAAAGACATCTATTGCTACCACAACATCTGATGTTTTTCAAATTAGAGGGCGCTATCCACTCCTTCGCATTAACGCTGAACCACTGTATTAGATTCATCTGCGCGCGCTTCGGTTTCCTAGAAAGGAAGAATTGTATGTAACCTTCATATCGAAATGGCACATCATAGAATTAGAGAACTTGCTCCTTCTCGAATGGATAATTCGTGTATCGCTTGCTATTGGAAATGGCAAACAATAAGCTACCAGCAGGGGACACCAGAGCCAGTGAGAGATGCGTGCGTGCTGTAATATCACTTCGCACACACCAAAACACACATCCCTGTCTTGGCTTCGATTCAATGTATGCACTATACACTGAGAAATGCCGAGGAGAGGATGTGAAATCCTCAAGTGAACAAATTTTCGTACGCCTGCTACTTTCTTTAATAATGATCGGAAGGGCCAACATTATGGAGAAACTTGTGGGCAATGATCTGAATTCTTCGAATCTGAAGGAATTTTGGCAATCGAAGCACTTTGCTAGAACTCACATTAATCCGCAAGCGACGCACGACTTTTTTTCCTATCTCTGTAAGGTATTAGGAATTCCTTTTTGCCCACTTAATAGGTTCCTCTGTGTGCCGTCAGTTTCGTATTAATTACACTTCTAGCAAACCGAAGCAGATAAACAAAATATTTAATTCTGTGCGCTGAACACTTTTCGTACCACATAAACCATTAGAAAATGGAAGCCCAACATCAGTTTTACATTTAAGCGTGAAAAAAGTGGGAAAATACCATTCCTGGTACTTCTATTCTCCCCCCACCTTTGTTGATACCCGCAAGTGTTGCATGGTCAATGATCTTCTCTTGCAGTCTCAGTACAGTCGCAAAAGCTTTAACCCTCCAGGCGGTGGGGGGGGGGGCATATTTATGCCCCCCCTTTGTATTTTTTGCGTATTTGTAAAATTATTAAATTTGGATCACAGAAACAATGTATTTTCTACTAAAAAGATTTTCTAAACACCTTTGCATATATTCAAATTTTAAAGCAATGCGAACATTTGAAACATGTTTGAGTCAACCACTGAATTCGCCTGGAGGGTTAAGTGCTCAAAATTCCTCCGGTTTGTAGAAAAATTACAGCACTTGCTTTTTCGTTCACTGTAGACAACAATCCCTCGAAACTCATGATCGCATCTTTACCCTGTGTTCTAACTGAGTATCCAAGGGACCAATCCTTCATCCCAGGGTTCAAGTAAGACTTCTCAGTAGTTTTTGTACTATCACCCAGTAGCAGATCAAGTCCATTCTAAATCCAATGTGACAAGTTTGAAGAAATTTGGTGAATTTGGAAAAATTGGAAAATGTTCTAGAAGAAAAGTACAATGTAAACCAGGGCTGTGGAGCCGATGCGTTATCTCATCGGCTCCGGCTCCATGACACTGATGTGAAAGGCTCCGGCTCGGCTCCAGCTCCGGCTCCGACTTCAAATTCAGGTTCTATCTATGCTGGTTATCCTGGATCCGTTGAACGGGTTTTTTGGATAACGGTGTGGCCTTTAGAGGCTTGCTACAATCATCAAATTAGTTTTCATTAACAAGCAACGACTTAAGTTAATAATAGAAATGATAATAGACTAGTATAATGATAAATAACATACTTGTCATATATTTTTGCATGAATTGACTATCTCTGAAAGATAAAGTAAAGTTATAGCCTGGATTGGTTAAATTAGATAAAGATCTCCCGCACTGGCTAAATATAAATTGGCCTAGCCTGCAACCAGTCTACTACGAAGACCACATGAGTGATGATGATATTCCTAATTAGCCGTCACAGGGGCCGAATAGTAGCACAAGCTTTTTAAAAAAGCTTGAACATGAAACTGGATAGCGTATGCCTCTAAATAGCTTATAGGGCCTGTATCTACTCGAACATGGAAAGGGTATAGGCTATATAGCCAAATATACCGTATCAATAAAGATATCAATTGCTTTATTGAATATTAAAGTGCACATAGGATAGCTTGGGTTGTTATTGCTATTTGTTATTGCCTTTATCCAATAGTCTGTTGGTCCATGAATAATATGATCGGTGGGTAGCCCACGACTCATCATCTGTAGAAATTGTAATTTAGATAGTCTCATTGCAGTGTAGGCTAGAAATGTACAATTGAAAATTATACATAAAAAAATTAAAAATATCTAATTTAGGACGAGTTTTGTAATTCTATGCAGCATACTTAATAAGTTAAGGCTTAACTTACATTATGTTAATTTCGTATTTTTCATTATGGCGTAAAGTTGCACTAAATAATTCATCAATGATTCATGTATATATATTATATTCAATTTATGTATAACATATTACCACTATTCCTCTGATGATGGTTAGGCTGATGAAGTGAAAACAAGAAACATAGAATACGAATCAACTATTTGTAATCAAAATTCAAAATCTTAAAATCTAAATCTTGCTGATAGGGCTTATACATGTATGTCATTCAACAGTACTACTCGTACTTACTATTCATTGGTTCTAATGAACAACAGTGCATCGATGAGATCTAGCTTCATGCAGCTCCTGTTTGATGGCTGCAAAAGTTTAAGGGAACTAAAAATTCTTTCGACGGACACCTGTGATATCGGCATTGCAGATACAATTTTTCTAGCCTGTACCAATTCATCGCATAATTCATATTGCTTGTCTTCGCTGTCCAATAACTTCCAGAGGTCTCCTTTTCGTCAACCACTGTTTCTTAATGCTTCAATATTTTTCTCCAAGGCTGATGAAACTGAACTCAGAGTATCACTCAGCATGTTGCAGGGTGCAATGCATAATAAAAATTTGACTGCGATCACCGAGCAAAAATCCCATCTACTTTGCTAGCATTCGAATGCGCGTGCGGTTTAATGTCATAGACAATAGAAAAGGGAGGTCAAAAGGCGCCTTTATTATGAGCGTCTCAGTCTTTTTTTATTGTTTACATATAAGTCAACATGATATCAGTATAAAGTGTTGACAGACGGAAAAATAATGAAAATTCTTGAAATCCACAGGTCTATGACATTTGGGGAAATATTATTACACAATACGGCTCTTGTGCAGTCCTCCCCCCCCCCCCCATTTTTTCTCAGGTCAAAAGATACAGCATCATTGGATGTCCGTTTCAGCATCACCGGTTTGAGTGAAGCATTCTGTGCTGGTGTAAAAATCTACGTGGGTAATTGCGATGTCATAGTCGCAAACTTCGTCAGCAAGTCAACATTGTAATTTGCCTTCGGGTTTTTTCACATTGAAATATACCCTTTGAATTTTGAAGTCAAAGGAAATTCATTGTGAATGAGATACCTTTAGAATAATAAGGCGCTACTAGAAGTGGCTGGGTCGCTTATTGCCATAGCCATGCGAGGACTTGTAGTCACGTCATTCGTGTGAGTGTGAAGAGTCATCCCTCCAATCAAAATTGATCAAATTGAATAATCGATTGTTTTGAAAAATGTAGGTGGGGGACTGTACAAGAGCCTACAATACAATCTAAAGAAATTGGCATTGTCACAGATGCCAGTAGCTTCTGCCAGTAGCCATACCGATAGATGGTAACCTACATAGTAACCGCATTAGATTTAAGACATTGCGCAAGAAATGTAGCTATATTATCTTTGCTGACTGAACTGGAAATGTGTACATAAATGACTGGCGACTTGTCTCCAGGAATCTACAATCATCTAGTTAGCATTCATATAACAAGTCTTCAAATTAATGGATTTTGGAGAATACGTTGTCACTAAAAGCTATGGAAATTAGTCTTACGAAACATATGTAATAAAAAAATATCACACATGTGTGTAAATATAATACATATAATACAAAAGAAGGCGGCAACTGCAAAGAAAGATATCATGGAGGACAGATCATTGGTATACTTAAAAGACATATCTTTAGATTTCAAATGATTTAATTTTTTTATGATGCCAATTAATACCTTTCAAAATTCTAGATTTATATCAAAGCTCAAACTATCGGAGCCGGAGCCGGAGCTGGAGCCTTTGTGATAAATCGCCTCCGGCTCCGGCTCCGACCAAAACCATCGGCTCCTTAAGGCTCCGGCTCCGGCTCGGCTCCGGCTCCGGCTCCACAGCCCTGCTGTAAACCGTGACAACACAAACTGTGGTGTCATGTAGGGTTTTGAGAAGGAGCAGTGTTGGAGAGAAAGGATCGTCAAAGAGGCATTTTATGGACACGGAAACTACAGTCTTCTTACTTCTTCACATCACATCGCGGACGCACTGAGTAATCAGTGGATTCTTTCATTTTTCTCTGAACATTAAATTCTCTTCCATCTTCTATTTTTACATCAGGCTACTTAGTTTTCACACTACTTATCTTATTTTGTCAGTATCATGCTATATCTGTATTCTGTATTATTTGTCATGGTATTTGCTCTTATGTCTATGAGTTTAGCTCACTGACTAGGATAATGAGAGGCATACAAGCTCAGTCTCATTATCCTACTAAATGGTTTAGCCGGTTTATTCTTGTATTCTCAGTTTGGTGTTCGTGAGTGGAACTTGCTTGTGAATTTTACTCAATGCAATGCACTGAATGATAAAAGTCATTTTTCTGCAGATGACGGCTGAAAGGCCTCGCGTCTGCGTTTGCCAATAAAGAGACAGGATCAGACCTCAAGGAGCTCTCATTCTTTTACTTAACATGCCAAGTTCTTGTAGTGTTTTTTTGGAATGTTAATTTCAAGGTCGGAGCGCAAGGAATGAACGCAATTCTAAAATTTTTTGCACTCTGCGTTCCGGGGTTAAATGGGTATTTTGATACTTTTTACAAAATCATCACTGATAAAGAAACATTGAACATCCATTTCTGGAGAGTTGACTGATGTGATCTTCTTGCCATGTGAGTTGTTCCGAGGCGAAAAGGATTACTTTCTCAGAAACTAAGTCTGAAAACCCTCATTATCAAGTTCCACTTCGCTTACCATTAAATTATACCCAAAGAGAAAAAATTGCCTTTTTCCCAACCGGTTTCAGCTCTATGAGTCTTCTTAAGAGAAAGGGAGGGCCAGTTCGACACCTCAAATGTAGATTCGTAGGAATGCATATGAGTTCCTATGATAAATAATTTTTGCGCGACTTCCCCTTATAATTTTCTGTATTTCTTATTAATCTTCTAGTGGTGGTGACGTCAGTTCGTTAGTTCATTACATCGGCTCTTCTCCAACGAAATGACGGCACCAACACGAGAAGATTTAAAGAAAAATAAAGAAAATTATTACAGGAAGTCGCAAAAAAATTATTTATCATAGGAACTCTAGGCATTCATACGAATCTTTGAGCTTCGAAATTGGTTTAGAAAGGAGAAAACATCATTTTTATGAATCCAATTCAGACTTAAGTTTTTTGCATGATGTATTGCTCGTAAATCTTTGTCCTGTTTATATTTTGAAAATAAAATCATTCCCATGAGAAGGTTCATAGAGTAGAAACCGGTTGGGAAAAAGTTGTTGAGTTTTCTTTGGGTATAATTTTGGTATATATTTACTTCCCATGTGGTGTTTATCTCTTTTCTAGGGCTGTGCGAGGAGCACCGGTTCTCGGGCTGGTGCACAGAAACGCGCGAATTTCGATCAAATTGATAGCTTGCTGTATACTTTCAATTATAATTCATTCGTTTTATCTGTCCTCTTAGTCAAGGAATGGTGCCGGAAAAATATGTCAAGCATACAATGTATTTTATTCAACTATGAGAACATTATTCAATTCTACGTCAATTTAATTCCAACTTTCAGTTTCTTTACGATGGAAATAAAGCCTTTTGAAAATCACGGCTACATCACAAAGTAGCCTATCCATTTCCTGATGTTGAGAAAAAAGTGCCGAAAATTAAATAAATCAAGCTCATGAATAATCAATCATTCTTGGCTACGAATTTATTTCGACGTTAGAATATTTTATTAATACCGACCTTAGAATCTCGGAATCTCATAGTAAATGCTGCATACCGGTGATTTATCTTTGAATTACAGTGGCCAGTGTTCCGTCAAAGATTTGTTTAAGTTCCGAATACGTTGTGGCATCACAAAGAGACTGCTTGAAGCCGAGTAATGTCGAGAAAACGATCATCTTGCACGTAATTTGTCGATTGGGTGACATTGTTTCACAGCTTTCTGCTTTTCCTGATGTTCTGGGTCTTTTTTCAAGGACTGCATTTTTCATAATTTTAAAAGACATATATTTCGACTTTTACCATTTTGCTACATATCTTTTGTAATTTATATTTTCATCTGGTTTTAAAGAAAACCATTAGAACTATCATAGAGACGCATTGGTAAGCATGATGAGAGTCACTTTCCAGTTTTGGAAAAATTAAGTTAAAAGAGACCTATTTAAGTCTGTTTCAAATTGCATAGCACTACCAGAGGTTTTCTTGCATTTTTAGATATATTGAAATATATCTCTTACTTAGATATTTATCTTTTTATTTAATATCTCTTGATGTGAATTTTAAATTTCATTCTGTAAGTCATTCACTTACTGCCTGATGATAGCTACGGATAGTAGGAGAACTATATTGCACTAGCAATTATAGATAAATTCTACCAATTTACCTGGCTCTTTCCAATCTCTGAAAAATAAAATGACTAGGCAAGGAATATTCCCAATTGTAACTCACTATTGCGGAAAGATGAGTGCTTTGATTTTAAGAAAATGTTTGAATGAATTCATGACTATCGATAATTTACAACGAAAGAGACAATTTTTCTATAACTGTCTTCGTGAACAACTTCTACCGACTAAAGATCACTTTGGTTTCGTTTGTTAGCCAAGCAAAATTGCCAGTGAAGTGCCATTTCTTGCCAGTGAAGCAAGAAATTAACAAAACTCATAACAAAAAGGTTGATTAGAATGGAGATATTCAATATTGAAAATGACATCAGTAGGACGAAGAAAATGTTAGAAATTCGACACATGTACTTACACGCTATTACAACCAGAGTTGGAAAAGTCGGAATTGAAATTAATTCCGATCCGGAATTAATTCCATTTTTCGGCGGAATTGGAATTAGAATTGACGATATTTAGATCTACTGGAATTGGAATTGGAATTGACCTACCTTGATAAACCTCGATTCCACTTTTTCGATAGACTTGTGATACATCTATTTGTACAAAAATTGAAATCACAGTGCTCGGCCGCCGTGTTAACTGCACGCAGAGGTAAGAGAGAGATAGATCGACAGAGGTAGCTTTATTCTATTGTTGAATAAAGGATATTTTTGTGACTTCGATGGGCCTTCAGCCCCGGACAATGTTATTTCAGCGATTAAGCAGACAATGAGAAGACAATCATCTTTGTGCAATCTGTTACTTTGTCATTTATCAAGTAAGATAATTAATCAAAATAAAGCAATTGTTGAATTTAGTTCTTGATAGGATATGCACAAAAATTGGAGAATAACTTAATTGTTGTACACACGAAAAACAATAGGTTTGGAAAGAGGAAAATTAACGCTGCATTAAAGGGCAGCAACCCTGTCAGTTCAAATCATAATATAAGCAGTGTCAACAGATTATTCTAATAATTAATTATTAAATTACATGAACTATCATTCAACTTCCAATCACAACAATTAACAATATTAATTTTAAAGACTATAGTTATATACTCGTAGACACGATACGCAACGATAAAAGAAAAACTTTACACTTACAGTTCACTTCTTGATGTTGAATTCACTTCAATTCGATCGGACTCACTTATACCAAAATAATATCATAAATATCAGTGTCACTTATATCGTCAATCTTCAACTGCGCTCGCTGATGTGTTGCTGTATACGCTGTTGTATTGTTGTTCGCTGGCAGGCAGTTGTTGTTGCTACTTCTGTAGTTAAGTTACTCCACGTGAGCCCGGAGTTCTTCGAACAGTTACTGAAGATGTCGTATGTGTTGTTGTTGGTAGTTGTTGTTGTGTCAATTTCTCATCGTTTCTAATTTATACAAATTTTTGAGACTTGACGATAAATCCACTTTCTTTGAAAATTGAAAGAGTTACCTTTAATCTCTGCTCACTAGCTTTCGACCCGACCACATTTCGTTCTTATCACGGAATTTTTAATCTCCTTTTTTAACATAGACCGTTAATCAAATTTCATGATATCATTTTCATCGTCGCTTTTTCTTTCATCATCAATCACACTGAATTTCTTTCTTCTGTCAATTTAGTAATAGATTTATTCGCATCTCATCTCTCTCTCTCTCTCTCTCTCTCTCTCTCTCAGCGTTTGATTCTTTGCTGACCGTCAGCTTTCTTTTCATTTTTCCCGAGATATTGAATATCTCGTTTACGAAACGAAAATGGCGTAGGCTGACCGGTTACATATATACATGAACACAAGAAATATGAGCTATTAACATGAAAACGCACATAGGAACGACGCAGGGAATGGCACACAGGAACAACGAGGATAGGATAAGGGCACATGGGTTAGATTGAAACGAACTAACGTTAGATACATTAACGTAAGACACTATATGCGACATGCAATTATCGGAATTGAATCTTATTATGGAATTGGAATTGGAATTGAATTGAACTGTTTCGACTAGAATTGGAATTGGATTTGGAATTGAAATTTCTGCTCCGGAATTGGAATTGGAATTAAAAAATTTCAGTAGAATTTTTCCAGCTCTGATTATAACAGATGAAGAAATTTTCAACAAAATCAATGATTTTATCATTCTTGGACGATTCATTAATTCTGACGAAGTCGAACGAAGATTGAAATAACGACTTGACAGACTGAGGTACTTTCGCAATGTCCAAAAAGATCACGTTGTTTATGATACAAATGACATTCTTGAAAATAATCGAATTGTTTTGATTACTGACATGACTCAATCACTTTCAGAAGACGAAATTAATCTTCTTCAAAAGGGTCCGGTCCAAAATTTTCATTGGCTGAATCGATTAATGACTCAACTGTTATTGACTTTAATGTAAACTTTAGCAGATTTGCCCATCAATATAGATGGAATAATCAGCTTCAAAACCATCAGAATGCACCTGAGGACAATTTTCCGCTTAAATTTCCATGGCATACCACATTAGTAATGCCTTTAAGAAATGATCAAATTGAAGACAAACTTCGACGAGTCTACTATGGTTGCAAAAGAATTGTTGAAAATCTTAAGCCACAACCACGTTACTCAAACCTCCATGCTAATGAAAGAGGAATTTTACGAAACTTGCGCAACAAACTTATGCTCCCTTCAGATAAAGGTTCTGAATTTTGCGTCGTATCAAATGAATTATATGATGAAGCCGGATTTAAACATCTCAGTGATGAATCTACTTACAAGCCAATACTTCATATGGCAGCAAAAAATTGAAAAACGCATTAACACATGCTGGAAATCTATTGCTCAAAATAATAATTATCCTACCTATATTATTAATAGTTATTGTACGAGCAACTCCTCATTACCCTATTTCTGTCACTATAAAAACTCACAAGGAGAGCAGTGAGCATAAAATAAGACCGATTGTTTCGACTTTTTCTTGACCAACGACAAAAATTACGTGGTTGCTTACAAAGCTTTTATCTCCATTACTTGACAAAGTTCCAGCCAACTCGAAATCAAACATGCAACTTATCTACAAAATAAAAGGGACCAAACTAAAAAGTGAAGTATACCCATGCAGTTTTGATGTAATTAGCATGTTCACTTCTATTCCAAATTATGATGCCATTCAAGTCATGATCAATTAGATGACTGCAACATAAATAGCATAAGTGGACTTACTATTGAGCAAATTCAACAACTCCTAAAAGTTATCCTAAAAAACACATATTTTCAATTCAAAGACAATGTTTTTCTTCAGGTCAGAGGCTTCCCGATGGAATCGTCATTATACGGTATACGGTATACGGTAGCCATTGTCTTTATGGACACCATTGAGGCTACCGCTCTAAGAAGAATGAGAACTATGCACGATGTACCACTTTTCATGTGTACATGAATTTCATTCAATGTCACTTCTTCAGCATCTTAATTCTCAAAATGACAACATAAAATTTGAAATTGAATTGCCTTGTGGAAACGATAATCGTCTGAGTCTTCTTGACTTCTGCGTTACGCTGCATGCCTCAGATGAACCCACTTACGAATTTTATCGTAAACTAGCAAAGAAAAACCTTTTTATACATTATCGTTCCCATATACCTCAAGAAGCAAAACTGAACTTTATAAGAAACTAGAAAGACAGAATAGCAGAACGATGCTCGAATGATGCAATGTACAAAAAATGTGGGAATAATTCTAATAGAACCCTTCAACTTAACGGGTTATCCTGATTCAATGATCAAAATCGCAAACAATAAATAAATGAAAAGAAAAAGAAAGCGAAGTGAACAGAATATTGAATACATGCATTTCCCTTTTCCATTCGTCTCCGAAAAAGTAGGCAAACATATCAGGAACGTGTTTCGCCGAGAAAACATAAATATTAGAGCAACAAGGAACAACAAAACCTTACAAAGTGCTCTGAAACAAAAACGACCAAATCCAGAGTGCACAGTCCAAAATTGTCCCATCAGAAACAACAAAATGTGTTTCCAAAGGTGTGTAGTTTATCAAGTTACATGTGACAAGTACAAACAATTTTATATTGGTAGCACCATTAGACATTTACACATCCACTTTCGTGAACACACCACCAACATCAACTCATCCGTATTCAAACACCTGCAAACGTGTAATATCTCTGGGACAAGAATAACAACAGTTCTGTCATTTGATAATGATTCAACCAACCTTCTTTTGAGAGCAGCCTATTACATTAACCTCTATTTACCAAGGCAAGAAGATATTTAAAAATGTACATTTTTTAGTGTTATACAAAAGAAGAGTCAAAACTATGACTCTCACCAGCCCAAAAGAAAATATTTTAAACTTATCTGTCTAAAAATTGTATGTTCCCAAATGGGAACATTGGGAACTGAAGGCATAAAATTTACCTAAAATGTGGAAACCATGAGTATTTCTTACTTTAGGCTGCGATTAGCAAATGTTTAAGTTTCCCTCAACAGATTTTCAAAATAGCTTCCGGTATAATTTTATCTACGCTTATATTGTCAAACATGTAACAAGAGTGCATGCATAATAACAACGTAATTTCATTTATTTATATATATTTTGCAATTTTCAATCGGATTATATATATTAACTGTCGATTATATCGGAATGCTATATAAAATAATTGTGCATAAACAGACATTTATTTCCACAAGAATAATGTAGCCTACAAATATTTCGTTATCAATAGAACGAACAGAAATCGCGCATGTATGATTTCACGGCACTGGAACAATCCAACTACTGATGATGATAGACTTCAAAACAGTCCTTCACATCGAGTCGCACTCTACACTTGTCACACTGATTCCTACAATTCTTCTTGCACTGAACACAACGACCCTGAGCAACAGCAACTCGCTTATGACCGTGACCGTCATATCGTACATCATCAGGAAGATTGGCGTGAGCACCTCCACCAACTGTGGGTTGCTTGCGACTAGATTTGAGTAAGCACAGGGTAACTGATCTCCTGAATTCTAGGTGGGTCATTCCTTGAGTATGAAGATTGCAGTGGTCTCCAAACTGCGACGACTGAAACATTGAGAGCGTTCAAGAACAAAGGCCACCACCATTTTTTCGATGTTATTGTCGGTCGGTAGGATCCCACGAGTCTGTCCATTAGATCAATACCTCCCATTCCTAAAAGTTAAAAAGGTATGATCTGCAATTTTTTGAAAGAGACACAAATAATACATTTAATACTGTATCAGATACCTAAGATGATCGATAAAGTTTCATTTTACTATCCATTCCCCGGATAATTTGACTGTTTATTTGAATATTTATTGTATAACTTATTTTACAAATCACCTCTTACATCACATAAATGATAATTAATTTCTTCCGTTTATTGCTATCATTCAAATGAACATGTATCTCTCTCTCACCTTGGTTATATTTTTTGATAAGGTATGGTTGCGGAACATTGACTGTCTCACGTCTTGATCTTCGCTTTGTCGTGTGAACGGGCTCATGCGTCAGATGATTGCTAGCACACACTGCCGTCGCATTGTCCTGCCACTTCACAACATATATATCTCCATCCGTTCGAAAATCGAATGCTCCTCGACCTTCTTGTTTCAGGTATTTGTCATTCTTCATCAATTTTCATGCGCTATTTGATCTGTTTTGACGCATTGTATTTAGCATTGTAGTAGCCTTGAAATTTTATTTTTTCAAATCTGATAATAAACGGTAAGACGTGAAAAAATTATCCATAAATACGAGATGATTCTCAGGCAATGAGTTCTTTTTTACCGTTTCCAACATGTTATTGACGACGCGAGTACCCAGAGGTAGACTTTGATTTTGGCTATCTGATGATCGTCCTTGATAAATTTCGAATTTGTAAGGATAACCATCCTGTCCAGCTAGGACCCATAACTTATATCCAAATCGAATAGGTTTCGATTTTATAAACATTCTCATTGAATGCCTACCTCTGTAAGGGACCATCGATTCATCAATGGATAAATATCTGTGAAAAATACCTAGTCTTTGAAGATCGTACAGGAGATTCACTTTGGCAGCCTTGTCTCCTGATACGAGATTGTGGTTATCTGCCAAATGTAAATGCCTTTTTATTGTCTGAAATGTATTTCTGCTCATTGTAGATGCTACTAGGTTAACATGAAGGTCCATTTGATTAGACCAATAATCACTTTCACTAGGTACCCAGTGGTAGCCTGAAAGCAAAACTATTCCCAAAAACTTCAACAACTCCTCTTCATCTAATTGAAAGATCTGGTCACCTTTATCTCTCCTTGCATAGAGAATAGTTTGTTCTTTGATCAGCATTATTATATCATTATCGAAGATCTCTTTCCATAAACAGAAAGATGATTTGTCGACCAACAATGGATAATCATTATCAAGTTCAGTTATCGGTACGTTATCATCTATAATATTCATTCGGGTAACATTTCTGGACCATCGTTGATCGGTTTCTACATCATTCTCATCTTCACTATCACTATAAAAAACTTCAATTTCACCAGCTGGATCACCAATAATGTCTTCAAAAGGATCGTCTTCCTCATCCGTGGCAACTTCCTGGTCCCCGGATTCCGGAGGCAATATCACAACCTCGTTGACTCTCTCGTCGATATTGTCCATTGCTTCTCCCATTGTAATGTATCTTTGAGGAGGCGAAGGGTCTTTTCTCAGCTTTTCTCGATAATTCATCTGAAAACATGAAAATTACGTTTCCGTCATTACTGCATTCATTTACTGAGTAGCATGAAATAATCAGAGAACACTGATAAATACAATAAAGTATCTGCACTGCTAAGGCAAACTGCGTAGTCGGTGCTCACTTATAGAACAAGCGTCTGCAGGTCGAACCCCGACACTTTTTTCCAATTGATCGTGCGTAATTTTTCTTTTTTGATTGCATAGGATTTTTCATTTTGACGTATCAATATACATCCTTCATACAAATGTCCAGAGGGCCGGGCCAACAGCAGTTTACTTTCCCAAACTAGTTCTAAATACGTTAACGGTGATATGAATGTCAGTTATACTCACTGTAATTACATAACTGAATATGCTAGCAATAAAAATATAGACAATACCTCAAGTTCTAAAAAATCAGTAACATATTGGTGTCGTACTTCCCAATGTTCCCTTTAGGGAACATCGTAAAAATAAATGGCTTGTAATTTTATATTTACACATTATATTTGATCTTCATCCCTATAGAATTGATGTATGGTAAGTCACTTGCACAAACAAGAAAACTGAAATTTATTTACTTACCTTCACTGGTAATATATTGGATCCAAAATCAGAAATTCCACTTCACGATTTTTTTTAACTTTCACGAAAATGTATCACGCTGTTTGGAGTCTTTACTCATTGATTTCAAAACGAAAAGTGATTTTAAATTAAAATCCAAGTTATTAAAGAATAATTAAAACACAACAAAAAATAAAGCTAGATGCCGTATAAAAATAGGAAACGAATGTATATCATGTTCCCAAATGGGAACATTTGGAGATAAAAGGTTAACAAGTTACAACCAAAGATCAACTCAAGACACGATCTTGACAGATATAAAGATTTCCTCTTTCATCGACTTTGTTATTACACAGCAAACACATTTTTAATTCTCATCCTATTTCTTCCCTTTTTTCTTCCTGTCAGGTCATTTACCATAAATGCTATTGGAACTATGAAACTCTTTACTATACATGCCGCATAGGTCCCACCCTTCTCTTGCCATAGTTTTGTATATTCTGTATCTCTTTTTTATATATCTCTTGATGTGAATTTTAAATTTTATTCTGTAAGTCATTCACTTACTGCCTGATGATAGCTACGGATAGTAGGAGAACTATATTGCACTAGCAATTATAGATAAATTCTACCAATTTACCTGGCTCTTTCCAATCTCTGAAAAATAAAATGACTAGGCATGGAATAATCCCAATTGTATTTTATAGAATTCGTACTGAATTTTAAAAAAATGTTGACATGAATGTCAACATCAAACTGTAGCATACATGCACTGTGGCAAGCGGAGGCTTTTCAATTTGGCAATTTTTCCTTAATTTGCTACTACTAAATTACTATCCAAATCACTTTTTGCTGTATTGGGAAATTGAAAGTTCAATTAAGCAGCTTCTGGTAGTGACTCGTCTGATGAATGTGTAAAAGACATTTTTCATGGCGAGCCTTTTGCCTTCTAGCTCAGTGAAATCCTCATATAAACGACTTGCTCAAAGGGCTTCGCCAACTCTGTTCGTATTACCCTCAATCTGGGCGGGCTTTTACATATGACCTCCGGATAACGCTATGACTATGGACTTCATAGAACTCCCACAATGGTGGACACATCAAATTGATCCATATCCTCATTTGGTGCCCAGTTGAATTTCCTTTCATCTTCTCTTTTCATGAGCAAAGTAGCTATAAGGTTGCCATTACGGCTTGTGACACGATCTACAAATCAGGAATCATCGCAAGCATCAGCTATATACATTTGGTCGACACTTCCTGATCTGCAGGTGTCCAACGAGGCTCGGAGAATCGCACAGTTATCCTTAGTTTCTGTCCACAGAAGTCGAGCAGCTTTATATGATCTAATCCGATAATCGCAACGTGATGAACTCATATAGGATGTATCGGATATATATATATCGGAGATATATACTCTTATGGATATCGGTGTATGTTAGAAAACCTGCAAGGGAATGTTTCGTAAATTAATTAATTATAGCCTATAGGTCTACGCAGCGACCGTAAAGATCAGCCTACAAATTGCGCTGGAGTCTTCTGCAAACGTATTACATGTTATTGTTGATATAGGCCCACTGGCAGCACTGACGTTCTGTGCCATCCAAACTGATTGAAGAAAAGTAGATAACTGGGCAAAACTGCACGATGATTTGGATATCATAACTAATTTATCAAACGTTTACTCCAAACGTTCATCTCTTAAATTTACTTTTCACTTTCCAATAAAAGAAGAATGGTAATTCCAGTTACATTTTCAGTGTTAACATCCTTCACAGACATTAATAGTATTTGTAGAAGTTTAGGCTCCAGTCAATGCCAACAAACGAACAGAAGCATAACAGATTCATACTAACAATAGATTGGCATAAGTAATCATATTACTTAAGTATTGATAAAAGTAGTACTCATATATTTTTTCAATGCTATTGAACGAACTCTTCCACCGAGCTGCACACACAAATTTTCAGGATACTGAGCAATATTTTTTTAAATGACTAGAACAGATAAAACATATTTAAGACGTAATTTTGGAAAGAAACAAAAACGAAAATTTTCCCAAATTTTCGCTCATAGTCTATTGAGAAAAATTTATAATTCAAAATTAATTCAAAATTCATGATCTATTCTGTGAAACTTCGGTTGCTTGATAATTAGTTTGCTTTTTCTTTTCCTAAGTCTATGTAGCACAATTTACTAGATGTCTTGTTTTTTATATATAAGTTAGTTATGCAAATGTAAGATATACTTTAGTCCTTTTAGCCTAGTTTCCACTCTATGATTTTCAAATTTTGCAGTCAGTTCATGTATGTAATCCAGTCGTTAATTTTTATCTGTGTACCCTTGAGAATGCTCAATAGACTATGAGCGAAACGTTGGGAAAATTTTCGTTTTTATTTCTTTCCAAAATTACGTCTCAAAAATGTTTTATCAATAGTCTACGAAAAGATCAAATACAGCTGGATCTATTCAGGAAATGGGAAGGCTGTTTCAAAAAGTTAATTTCTTGTCAAGGAGCGATAGAGTACATTAAGTTATGCCAAAATTTTCATGTGACTCCTACTTTTGCCGCAGTTGATATGACCAAGCAAACAAATTGGAAGCAGTCCTCTGATGATTTCAAAGAGAATGCTTTGAAGGAGGAATTGAAGAACAAGCGAAATAAGATGATTCAACTGCAAGACGAACATACCAATATCTTGATAGAAATGCGGTCAACTTTTTCTGAATACAGGTTTGCCTGTTTTCTACAAATCATGAGTCGATCTCGAAAGCTTTTACAGAATGATATTGCCAAGAAGCACACGATCAAATCAAAGAATGAAAAATATAAGGGAAGTATGGAATCACACTTTATATTAAAACACTTTGGATCAAATTAGATAAATTGATTTCCTCCCAAATGAATTATGACACTCACATTACAAATTTGACATCTATAAATTTATCGTTTTTTCAAAAGTTGGTATTATGTCGAGGACGGAATTTTTCAATGCCTCAAAATATTTCATCCATTGAAATCAAAAGACTTACAGACGAATAGAAACAAAAGTACCAGAAGACAAACGTGATTTAACAAAGGCATCACTGAAATCTATAATGGAAAATTATATCTCACATACACATCCAAGTGCTCCGACTTCTTGTCCAGGCAGCTAAACAATTGAAATCATTGAAAAACATCATTGTAACGAAACCAGACAAAGGAAATGGTGTAGTAGTGATGTATAAAGATCATTATCAAGACCTTAATACTGCCTCGATCAGTGACTCATCAAAATTCCATGAAGTAAGCGACTCTCGCCCATCCCAACGGGGTAGACCTCCAAAATATTTCCATCCTCTGTTACAAAAAGAAAAAGAAGTATCGAGAACTCTCCATGATATTCTACTAAAAATTTTGGCGATGAACTTTCGCCATCTGGTCCACGTCTGGCTCACCTATATGGACTGCCTAAACTCCACAAAAGTCCTGTTTCAATGAGACCAATTTTATCAGCTTGCAGTACATATAATTTAGCTGTGACAAAATGTTTAGAAGAAATTCTTAAACCCTTGTCGGTAAATGAAACCACTATCAAAGATACATTTGAGTTTGTGCCTGAATTGAAGTCTCTAAAAGTTGCTGACAATGACATAATGGTTTCTTATAATGTAACATCTCTCTTTACCAACATACCGTTGGATGAAACTATAAAGATAATAGCAGAACGAGCATTTCAAAATAATTTTTTCAATGAAACCACAAACTTGAGTTTGCACAAGTGCCATTTAGAAACTCTACTGAGGCTGGCTACGAAAAATCAACTGTTTATTCTAAATGGAAAATTATACAAGCAATTTAATGGTGTAGTGATGGGAAGCCCACTCGGTCCTCCACATGTATTTGCCAATTCATTCATGACTGAAATAGAAAAGAAGTTAAAGGCATTCGACAAATTACCAAGATTCTATCGCCGCTACGTTGATGATACATTTGTTTTATGTTCAAACGAGCAGTGCGCCAAAGAATTTCTCAGAATCCTTAACGAAGCACATCCTTCATTGAAGTTTACCATGGAATTATCTGAAAATAACTCCATTCCATTTCTCGGAGTTTTGGTTCATAAAATTGGTGACCATTTCACGACAGATGTTTACCGAAAACCGAGTAATACTTCTGCATTATCATAGCCATGTAGACAGCAGATATAAAAGTGCGCTTCTGAAAACCATGATAACACGCGCTCATCGCTTGACATCAAGTTGATCTGACTTTAACAATGAATGTGAAAGAATCAAAAACATTTTCATCAAATTTCAATATCTCATCCGACTTATTACGAGAGATCATTCAGAACAACCGTTGCTTCAACCATCAATAGATTTACTGCCAGATATCGGTGCGCTACATGAACTGACATTATGTCACAAGTTGTCACACTACATTACCCCCCTCTTAAAAAAAGGGAAACATAACATACATAATTTCAGTGGTGGTAAACAGTGGCGCAATAGTAATTGAAATCAATGTCACCATATAACTTTACAGAGATTTAAATTCAAAAATTGTCCCTTAACAGTTTCAACTACTTGTTCAGAAATTCGGCGAATTACAGGAATATGATCACTGTATCTCGGAGAAAGTGGTCGACGATTGGCTATCTTGAAACAGACGTACTTTGGACACCTACCAATAAAAGTCTTCTGGGAATCATCCGATTTCTTGAAAGTTTCTTTGAATAATCGACCAAAAATAATTTCGTATGGAGTCGAATTTATGGGAGCACAAAACGCAGAATTATGGGCAGCTACAACTCTTGGTAGTTGCTCTTTCCAGTCACCTTTAACACATACAAGGGTATCTTTTAGTTCTCTATGAAACCTTTCTACAACGGAGATTCCTTTCGGATAATATACTGTAGAATGTTTCACATAGAAATCATGTTTCCGCGCAAGAACTCTAAAACATAATGAAATAAATTGTGGACCATTATCACACAGGATTGCCTTCGGGACCCAAATTTGTAAATCCAGTTATCTTCTATCAATTTACAAATATGCTCTGTAGAAGTGTCATTAGTTGGCACAGCTTGAACGAATCAACTTTTCACATCTGTGATTGTCAGTATGAATCTACAATTTTCTTTTGATGGCCGTAACGACCCACAAGATCAACACTGATCAATTCAAGATTCCGTAAATCATCAGATACAATATGTCCTTTTTCTGTTGTATGACATAATGATATATATGACTTGAATCTTAATGACTTGAGTATAATGACTTGAATCTTAAACATGATGTGCAAGTACTAATAAATGTACGAATTTTCTCACGCATGTTCGGAAAATATAAAACGGCGTTTAAAATAGAATAACGCGTTCGAGAAATACCATAATGTTCAAAATTCTGATGCTCTTTGATGACCGCTTGAATTTCATCTTCAGGAACTGTCACACGAGAATTAACAACAGCAGCAGTTGTTGGGTTTTCAGCCTCATTATTACTCGTATTATTATTACTTACTAGCCTGGACATTGCATCATCTTCGACATTTTTTGATCCAGTAATATATTCAATATCGAAGTCAAAATCCTCAAGAAAATTAATGTATCTGGCATGTCGGGTACAACCCGGACTTTTCTTAACAAGATGCAGGAGAGCTTCATGATCAACTCGAACGATAAATCGGTGGCCATATACATACTGACGAAATTTCTTGACAGCCCAGACCAATGCTAGAAATTCACGATCAGTCACAGAGTAATTCATCTCACTTTTTGAAAGAACTCGACCGCAAAACATAAGTGGAACATCATCTTGCTTAAGGACTGCGCCTAACGCCACAGAACTTGCATCACATTCAATAATGAAAGGTTTAGTAAAATCAGGAAAATTTAATAATGTTCTTTCAGAGATAATTTATTTGATACGGTCAAAGGCAGACTGAGCCTCAGTAGCCCACTGAAAATTTCCTGTTTTCGTTGCATAAATAGGTTTGAGAAGTTCAGCCAAGTATGGTATAAAGCGAGACATGAAAATCGCAAATCCGCAAAAAGAATCAACGTCCTTAGAATTCTTGGGAACATTCATGCTTCGTAACTTGACAACTTTTTCAGGATCAGGCTTGATACCATCTACCGATACAATGTAGCCAAGGTATTTAACTTCATTGAAAGCAAATAAACATTTTTCTGGTTTGACTTTCAAATTGTTGTCATGAAGTCGCTGTAAAACATTTTTGATGGACTTTAAATGCTCATCGAAATTCTTGTTTGCGATAATGATGTCATCGATATAAGGTAAAATACCAAGATTTTTCAACACTTCCTGCATCATACGCTGAAACAGGGCAGGAGCATTTTTTAATCCATAGGGCATCTTGTTAAATTCGTACAAGCAGTTGTCAAAGGCAAATGCTGTTTTTGATTTTGCGGATTCAGTCAGTTCAACTTGATAGTAAGCCGAGGTAAGATCCAATGTTGTAAAATAATGACAACCACCCAACTCTGTTATACACTCATCAATTAAAGTTAAAGGAAAGCACGGGTCCGATGAAACTGAATTCAGTCTGCGAAAATCAACAACCAATTGTAATCTTCCATCTTTTTTCTTAATGAAAAAAATTGGATTTCTCCACGGAGAGGAACTTTCGCGCATGATACCATTTTTCAACATATTGTCGATTATTTTTGACGCACTATCTTTCTGTGAATACGGTAACGGATAATCACGACAACGAAAAGGAGAATGTGTTCCCGTGTCTATATTATGTTTGAACAAAGAGTTCGAAGAAAAGTCAAACTGATTGCGAGAAAAAATTATCTTTGAACTGTTTCAATAAATTAAGCAGTTGAATTTTTTGTCTTGACGGTAAGGAATTACATATTTCAAGTTTATTCCATTTAACTTCATCAAATATATTTGTACTCGCAGTGACATTATGAGCTTGACGAAATCAAAAGATTATATTTCCGAATAAAAGGCTAAACAAAAAAATTAATTGATGTGGACTTCGATCAAAAATAAAGAATTTTTCTGGAACACCAAAAATGTCTGTATTAACAAATTTTACAGAACGATGGAAAGACCCATTCGCCATAAACAAATTAATCGATGAATTGTATGCAGTCAAATTCAAAATTCTTACCAAATCTCGAGTAATAAAGTTTACATCACATCCTGTGTCCAAAACTGCTTGTATTGTTTTATCTTTAATATCAACAGGATAGAAAAAACGTCCTTCTGATAACCCATTGACCACTGTATCACCACATATTAGTTTAAAGGAGATTGGTTGCAATATCGTTGAATATGACCCATTACACCGCATCGCAAACATTTCATCAACTTCCAACACTTCCCTGAATGACGTCTTTTACATGTTCTGCATTGCGTTATCACAGCATTAACGCTGGTATAGGGCTGCCATTGGATTTTCCGTAAATCACTGATAAACACATCAAGATCAGATTTGTTACTTGAGAGCAGTAATTGATTTCGTATTACAGTGTCCGGTATGGCCTCAATACAAGTCGATATAACAGCTTCAGGTGTGAAACCAGTTATCAAAAGTTTCCTCAATATGACAGCCATTCTTTCTACATCATCACGAGTGTCGATGGGGTTTTGAATTAAAGTCTGTAATGATACATTCTGTTTCGCTTTCCAACATTTCTCAATATCACATAAGTGATTTTCCAGTGGTGGTACCAATGCCTAGCTTTGAACATCCAATTAAAATATCGTCAGATACACGAGATGGAAGAATATTGAGCATATATTTGTCCTTGTCTTTACTGTCCAATTTATTTGTCAGAACTAAGTTATCAATTTCGCCATCTAACCTGTTTCTCCAGAAAACAAACGATGTTTCAGATGTCAACATATTTGATGTAGTGCCGCGACGCCAGTATTACGAGAGATCATTCAGAACAACCGTTGCTTCAACCATCAATAGATTTACTGCCAGATATCGGTGCGCTACATGAACTGACATCATGTCACAAGTTGTCACACTGCACGACTGATAGGAAAATCAATCAAATATGTATTAGACAAAGTGCACACAACCGATGAAAGTAAGACTGAAAAAGAAAAGCCAGATTCAATGCTAATTTTACCGTACAAAGATGAGCGTTCTACTACTTTTGTATGACGTCAACTTCACAACATCAATGTGCAAATTGGTCTTGTCATCAAACCAATATTCACCAGTCGCAAGATCTCATCGATGGTCACAAACCCCGTAGAGAAGCCCCTCCTTGTGAACAGTAGCACATTTATCAATATAAATGTGGCTCGTGTGATGCGAGCTATGTGGGATTCACGTCGCGACACCTGTTCCAAAGAGTTGAAGAACATCGGCACTCTGTAATAAGTGAGCATCGCCTACAATCTATCTGTGACCAAGCAATTTCTATGGAGAGTTTTAAGATCTTAAAGAAATGTAAGAAAGACGATCTGAGAATCAATGAGATGCTATTTATTCAGAAACTCCATCCTTATCTGAATGGACAGAAGGATTCTGTGAAACCTCGGTTGCTTGATAATTAGTTTGCTTTTTCTTTTCCTAAGTCTATGTAGCACAATTTGCTAGATGTCTTGTTTCTTACATATAAGTTAGTTATGCAAATGTAAGATATACTTTAGTCCTTTTAGCCTAGTTTCCAATCTATGATTTTCAAATTTTGCAGTCAGTTCATTTATGCAATCTAGTCGTTAATTTTTATCTGTGTACCCTTGAGAATGCTCAATAGACTATGAGCGAAACGTTGGGAAAATTTATTTCTTTCCCAATTTTTTTTGGGCGTTTTTATTTCTTTCCAAGATTAGAACAGAGCTGCATTTTTTCGTCAAACTGGGCACTCCATGTAACTCCTATGGTGCGATTTCGAGCATTATTAGGTAACAACATTTGTTTTGGAATTTTCTAAAACATGTGCTGAAAATTGCTAATATGACCTAATTTTAAAAACCGTGTGACCATATTACAGTAAAATAACTAAAAGGCAGCACAATGTGTGCCCACTCATTAAGTCATCACCATTCGTGCGCACATAGATGAACAAATGAATTATCAGAGATTTTAATCAAATCAAATAATTAAAGGATATTGCGAATGTTCAAATAATAGGCACATGCTGAATCGATTCGGCCATCAAATTCTACAATTCCTATTTCCAACATTGTTAGTAATCGGATGTTGATAGCTTCCATTTAACAGTGCGGACGCATAGTGTTACTACGCTACAGTGTTGCGTAACGACGCTACAATGCTACGAAGTTACGATTTTCAAAATGCTCTAATAAACAAATTTATGAACAAAAAGCGGATCTGACTAGACAAGGGGTGCGCAACCTTTTGCATTTTTCGGCCGCTATTTCGAAGGCCGAAAGAATCACGGCCGCACTTAATATGTGTGCAAGCAACTAGGTCAATGGCCAATCCTTTTTATATTCCACCACTCAAATTAGCTTCCCCTGATGAATGACGCAGTGAAAATCGCATATAGGCCTACTTTGTAAAGGAGGAGTTAGTAAGTTAACCCATATACGACCGACGGTCATTTTTGACCCGAAAAGATCTTAAGCCTAAGGTGTTATCAGCACTTGAAAAGTTGAAAGCATGTTTTTCCAACCGAAGGAGAAGAATCACGGGCCATACAAAATTCATTCATTCATCACAGATCCGGTCTATTCTGGGGATTCACTCGTATATAGGCCTACGCATTTCTAGAGCCTCGTATATATGGGTGCCTACCTTGCGTTATTTTTGAAGCCATAAAGTATCTTATTATTACTAATCATACAGTTCTTTCGCAACCCAAAACGTGAGCCTTAAATTTAATGATAAATGTCAATTGTAAACACAACTGAAAATTTAACATGTTTTATTTATGAAAATACGCAAAATCTAGATAAGTAGAAATACAACATCTCGTAAAGAAATGACAAAATCTTTCGATTCAATCCGCTACTTCACACAGCACACAACAATACCGCTGCAGAAAATGATCTAGCAGACATCCTTATTCAGGTCATGGACTTGAAGCTAGCGCGCGCGAGCAATTCGAGCAAACTACAACTGTCCCTTTTGTTCCCTTTAGCTCAGGGGTTCCCAACCTGGGGTACGCGAAGGAATTTTGAAGGGCAAGCATGGGAGATTTATTATAATTCAATTTTACTTTCTTTACTTTCCTGATCATGGGTCAGTTGAACTGCTAAACTTTGTGCGCATTCCTCATTGGATTGTCATCATCTCGCCTTGAAGCAACCGTTCCTAATTGGCGACCACCAACTCGACCCCAACCACATAATTATATGAATCCGGATTCTCCACCATGGTAGTGATTAAAAGCAAACAAAGAGCTTGATTGATTTTGGAGCATGGCTTTCGCTGCGCTTGTGTTACACATTTTTGTGTTATTCAATTGCGAATTTCGTATATTTCTACGCATAATCAAATTTTAGTATGATTGAATTCTTGCTATTCTGTATATGTTAAGTGAGAGTAAACCTATGCGGAATAATGAAAATCCTATAATTTTCTGCTTTGGGGTACGCAAAATGAAAAGGTTGGGAACCCCTGCTTTAGCTGATTACTCTAGCCATGAATGCACATGAATGTAACTTCCCTAAAATATTCTAGTCATGAGTTACCGAATTGCTTGAACGCCTTCATCGCGCCTGTGAGCGCGCATTTTTCCAAGCAACATGGGCATAAAGGTGTTCGACAATTGCAAGGTGACTACTATACTACTATACTGACGATTGTTTTTCGATTGCCTTGAACTCCAGAAATATTTGCAATATACATGTACAATATTCTTTTCCATTTACTTCTCAATGTCACGGCCTCACTTTGCCTCTGCTGCGGCCGCATGCGGTCGTACGGCCGCAGGTTGCGCACCCCTGGACTAGACAATGTCATATGAATCACTCACTTGCTTTGCACCCAAATTTAGGAAGCTTAATAGGTTGGTTGAAGGTCGTGAGACGAAAATATATCATTTTCCCGCTACTAGGCTACACATGTAAGTTCAGATGTACATGTCAACTTTTTTATCCAAATAAATGAAAGCGAGATTAATTTCGAAGAAGTACTCGATTTATGACTCGAATAAGTAGCAAGCATCTGCTGTATTTGAATAAATTTGAAGTACATTACTAAAATGAAGAGCAAACGTTTTTTCAATTTTTTCTCGTTTTTGCTACAACATTTATTTAGCTAATTTTTTTGTGATGTAAAGTAAATTTCCTTGATAAATTGAATGTTTTTCTGGAAAATAGAAGTATTAAGGATGATGCTTGTGCAATATATGCATGTAGCTTTCAAGTCATTGCCTTGAAAAAGTCTTACCTCCATTTGTTTTCCTTTCATTTAATTTACCTTTTAACTTCTCGCTAACATTTGCGATTGCATTTTAATGTTTGACAATGGTCATATACTACTAACTACATCATCCCTGCTAATGCATCACTACTTGTAAGCTTTTCAACTTTTTCAGCGAGTCGATTGCAGTGAAACATACATGCAAAAGTATTTTTAGTGCAATTAAGAAACCACTAACAAAAAGAGTAAGATACTAAATTTTCTCTGATGAAAGTAATTTATGCCAAAAAGTAGACCTACAATCAAATCATAAGATGTACAATGAAATGACTGTTAAGATCATCGATTGTTGCGATATGCGAATCATTGCAGCTCCAGTTGCCTCATGACGTCTGTTTGTGAAAATCGATGAGACAAAATTCAACCAAGCTTGTTTTTACCGGGTCGCGCAAGCATCTCAGCTAATCAATGGCAAATTCATTATGCGCTCATACCACAAATTTTATTATTGCGTTCTGACAGTGCACTGATATATTATTCAGATTTCGATGACATAGAGTAGGTATATCAGTTAGAGTGGTAACTCCGCATGTATTAAATCCCCAATGTGTATACACTTTCGATTTTATTAAATGACTCCAGGGGCATACAGGTGGTATGGTCACCAAATGAGAGATATGTAAATTTTTGCAATTTTGCTGAAATTACAACGGAATTGACTGATCATGATTGCAATGCAGAAGGAATGATGGTATTTCAGAGATTCTCATGACAGCCTTGGAGATTTAATGTTTGCTAAATTAGCAACTCGATGGGTTCCTATTACTTTCATGCTCAACCTCAAGAGTATTTTCTTAAGCGTGATCATATCACAGGCAACCTGTCACTGGCACAGCAAAATCACATAATTAAAGACAATGACTTCATTTAATTTTGAAAGATGTAAATGGTTCCATGTCACTATTCAGATTCTAAAAATGAAGCATGAATTTAGTGAATCATAAAATCATGCCGGTGAAAATTGAATTAAAAACTTAAAATTTCGGCCAAGAAAGCACAAATAATATCGCGACTTTTTCATGAAGACGTTCATTATGATACAATTCATGTAATACCCTTGATAATCAGCTTGATTTCCGCTTTGTTAGGATGCTTATTATCAAATATTCATTCCTTTTGATATCCAACTTGTTTCATACTACTTACATAGGAGAGTAATCTCGGTAGTATATAATTTGGCAAATATTGACTTTTTTCAAAAGTGCTCAAATAATCTTTTGGACCACGAGAACGTAATCTCCGCAAAAAAGTGAATCTTTTGATATAAAAATTTTCACTGTATACAGATACTTTTTTCAGTCGACACTCTACCTATATATATCCCTACTCTATGCTCGATGATATTCTTTTGCTCATTATATCTCTTATGGAAAGATCGCGCTGTTTTCCCTATGTATTTAAAATTACATATCTTACAGTCTTACAGGCAAATTGGTTGACAACACAGGAGAGATCAAAGTTATATTTATCTGGACGTTTTTGGCAGACATCACAATTTTCATGTTTATTGACAAGGTCTATTTTCTTTAGAGCTTGCTTCAGGTTTTAGTTACCGGTACTAACAAGCCGCTTATTTATGTCATATTTTCGAATAGAGTACCGGTAGCTAATTCTACGAGATAACGATAACTGATCAACGGTAATTTAAGTGCTTTCATTACTTCTTATATCACTTTTATTGTTATTTGATTTTTGCTGTGCTTTTCTATGGTCAGCATTGGCATAACCATTCAATTTGAGATTATTCATGCATTTACTTTCATACTGCGCAATAAGATCTTTGGGGCAAATTATGGACTACATCTTAATACTTTTCGTCAATGCTTTTGTTTACCAAAATATTTTTTATGTGATTCGAGAAACCAGCGGTTTTCTATAGTTTTGGACATAACGCTGTTATTTTCTATCCATATAGTCAAGGCCAGGATGCCTAGTTTCTTATCTTTAAGGATATGTAGCGCAGTTTCTGTAATAGTTCATTTATATTAGCTGCTCTTATAATATTGACACGATGAAGCGACTGTTTAGCTAACAATTTCAGTATATTCTCACACTATTTGCCGATGAGAAATTTGTGAGATGAATATTTCAGACTCTAATTACCAACAAAAATTGATTCATGTATCAGACGGTCATGTCATTATATCGTTACATGTTCCATAAATTGATGTCTTTTAGACAATTGATTCTTGAACATGTCAATTATACCTGATTTGTTTCAATTACACCTTAATGTCATATGACATTTGGAATCATAATTCAGGTTATATTCTTACCAATGGAATGAAGTCAGGTGAATACCACACATTTTTTGACCGTAGCTTGGCAATCAGATGATGGCGCGCATTCACCGCCTAGTTATCATCACAGTATTTTCTGCCCGACAGTTTTCATGCTTTGCCAGAACAATGACAGTCAGTGCAGTCAGCTATGCATGACGATGCATTAGATACTAAAACTTAACAACTTAGAGACCTTTTCAAGTTGACTTCGTCATAAAAATGAAGATAATGAACGTATAAAAATGTGCCCAACACAATAGTCAAGAGGCAATTTAGTAATGAAACTCTTCATCAAGTCATACATGTAAAATTGTTAATTCGCTTCATCGTCAGCTTATCAATCAGCATGATTAAACACATCGAGTGAAAACTTGATTAGTGGGCCTATATCAATTTCTGGTTTTTACATTATGCTTTTTGATATTTGCAGGATATATTAGGGACATGTTTTAATCCTACCACGGAGAACACAAAGCTGCAGTGCATTAATATATTTTGAATCTGCATCGATATGGGAAGATAATCGAATGCATTCACACTTTCTTTGTAACTAAATCCATTCTTAGTTCCCTTTTCTTGCACAGGTAGAACTGTGCGATTTTGCTATCAATTTTTAAGATATTGCCGATGCTGTCTCAGCCCATGCTTTATTTTGGGTATTGCTTTTAATCAATACTGCTATTCTCACATGTTTCTCTGTGATTCTCGTTTACATACAGCACACTGATCATCGCAACTTGCAGAAGAAGAATGTTAATTTTTATTGACGATATAATCTGATTATTTATCGATGCATCATTTCTTTTGATCGCTATGTTGACTTAACACAGAAACGTATTAATCAGATTTTAGAACGAAGGCCAGGCATCCTAATTCTATTACCCATTGTTTCTCGTTCACTTGGTTGCAGTGCTAGGAAATAATCCAAAAATTCATTCACAGATTTATCTATTCGATAGATTCGCGCGGATTCCAAAATCTCACCGACTTTTAAATTCATAAAGCTATTTATAATTTTTTTTGATGTGATGTGAGTGAAATATCAGATCCAGGAAAGGAATTTCGTCTCTCATAGATATTAATGCCGACTCATCAAGTGTGCTAGGTGGGTGTCGGATGCTTCTACATCAAATTCTTTATGGTTGCTTCTGACAACGACAGTTCTTTATGAAGAAGTCAAAGAGCAGCATGCATTTTACCACTAGCCATCACAAATTTTGCGAATTGCTTTGTAATATCGTCTTTGGACACATAAACCTTGTCAAGATGGCATTTTCGATTTAACTGTTCTACCCTCTATCATAACACTGCATCGAATTCTCCCGCTAAATAATAGAAGGATCCCCATAATGGTCCTTCTATGTAAGCATTCAGCACGCTGCTTTGATTCTGATTTGTGGTTTGGAGAAGTACTGCAGGCATGACCATGGCAATGTGCTTGAATGACGAGGCATCTACATTCCATAAATTAGGGAAACGAGTCATTTTCTCATATGAACATTTTCCTGCACTTCCAGAAGGCATTAAGAATAAAGCTTTCCTCCAATGAGCATCTTCGTAAATCTTCATGCATGCTATTTATAATTTGAAATAATTCTTCTTCTGTATACGTCCCGAGATTCTCCCTTGAATATATCTTCTTTGCTGTTTCTTCATTTTCAGGATGTGCCATTTTATTAATGAAATGCACTTCATTCACTTTCACCTGAATACTAAGATTGTTATGTTTTCTTGCAAACATTTGGGTGCAATGTCCCTCCTCCTCTGACATGGACAACTTCTGGGGTGCTGCTGCACAGAATCGACGCTGGTGGAAGTCATGGGGCAAGGCCTCTTCCTTAACCGACGGGATAAACGCAGGTAAGTAAGTAAGTAAGTCCCTCCTCTATCGGTCTTAAATGAACGGCCATAAATTACATATGTACTCAGCAAGTTCAACATAGATGCATGTACTCGTACGTTAGTGGAATCCATCAAAAGAGCATGATTCATTAAATTTGATTGAGAAATTAGCGTGGAAAATTAAATTACCAAGCTCAAGCTTTCATTGAAACTGAGCTTTAGCTTGAATCTGAGAGTCACCTTCAACACGATCTTCATTGCAGCATTGATACTGCTACAAGAGGGTGGTAACTGAAGTAAATATAAGTAAATATCACATCATATCATGGATGTGTTACGCACTCATTGAAAGATTCAACATTGATCTTATTACATATTTTTGCGATTCCAAACCAAGACACATTAAACAGATGCATGTGGAAAATAAAAAGTGAAGGGACGCACCTTCTATTTATCGTAATATGATAACATTTGATAATATGAGTTTTACAATAATAAACAATAATGATTATAACACAATGAATATCAAATAAATAAAGAACTAATATGTGATAGTAAAATTTATGATTTAATAATAGTGATTATATTATACATGTACATATACTACTGGAAGGTCACCCATTTTCCCCATCTCATCAGCCTATAAAATAAAATGTGAGATTATGTCAATGAGGAACTCTGTTAGAGTAAAATGATTAAGTCTAAAACTCAAGGAATTCAACAGATAAATCATTAAAGGATTCAGACAAAATTGAAGGAAATTATAAATTAGAATATCACATTGTGAAACCTGAGATGATATCGAAATAGGAGGATAGAGGCAATGTCTATACAACTTGGCTACAACTTGACAACTATCAATTCTAAGCTATATGAGGTTTTCAATGCTTATTTTGCGATTAATTCCTTCCATTCATAATTTTTTCTTGGCCATTTTCGTTGTAAGCCTTTTGCTGCTTATCCCTCACTTTTGTTTAGGCATTCTACTTTCCCTAGCATAAATATTGGAATTAAGCCTATGTATTTTTGCTAGCTTTAATAGCCTTCGGTAAGTGTGTACCAGCATGAATTTTTAATTCGGGCATTTTTTGCAAAAAAACATGTCGAAGCTGTTATTTCCTTGAAACAAACCACCTACTTTTTTCCGGTTCATGCCAGGGCTGTGGAGCCGATGCGTTATCTCATCGGCTCCGGCTCCGGCTCCACGACACTGATGTGAAAGGCTCCGGCTCCGGCTCCGACTTCAAATTCAGGTTCTATCTATGCTGGTTATCCTGGATCCGTTGAACGGGTTTTTTTGGATAACGGTGTGGCCTTTAGAGGCTTGCTACAATCATCAAATTAGTTTTCATGAACAAGCAACGACTTAAGTTAATAATGGAAATGATAATAGCCTAGTATAATGATAAATAACATACTTGTCATAGATTTTTGCATGAATTGACTATCTCTGAAAGATAAAGTAAAGTTATAGCCTGGATTGGTTAAATTAGATAAAGATCTCCCGCACTGGCTAAATATAAATTGGCCTAGCCTGCAACCAGTCTACTACGAAGACCACATGAGTGATGATGATATTCCTAATTAGCCGTCACAGGGGCCGAATAGTAGCACAAGCTTTTTAAAAAAGCTTGAACATGAAACTGGATAGCGTATGCCTCTAAATAGCTTATAGGGCCTGTATCTACTCGAACATGGAAAGGGTATAGGCTATATAGCCAAATATACCGTATCAATAAAGATATCAATTGCTTTATTGAATATTAAAGTGCATATAGGCTAGCTTGGGTTGTTATTGCTATTTGTTATTGCCTTTATCCAATAGTCTGTTGGTCCATGAATAATATGATCGGTGGGTAGCCCACGACTCATCATCTGTAGAAATTGTAATTTAGATAGTCTCATTGCAGTGTAGGCTAGAAATGTACAATTGAAAATTATACATAAAAAAATTAAAAATATCTAATTTAGGACGAGTTTTGTAATTCTATGCAGCATACTTAATAAGTTAAGGCTTAACTTACATTATGTTAATTTCGTATTTTTCATTATGGCGTAAAGTTGCACTAAATAATTCATCAATGATTCATGTATATTATTATATTCAATTTATGTATAACATATTACCACTATTCCTCTGATGATGGTTAGGCTGATGAAGTGAAAACAAGAAACATAGAATACGAATCAACTATTTGTAATCAAAATTCAAAATCTTAAAATCTAAATCTTGCTGATAGGGCTTATACATGTACGTGTATGTCATTCAACAGTACTACTCGTACTTACTATTCATTGGTTCTAATGAACAACAGTACATCGATGAGATCTAGCTTCATGCAGCTCCTGTTTGATGGCTGCAAAAGTTTAAGGGAACTAAAAAGTCTTTCGACGGACACCTGTGATATCGGCATTGCAGATACAATTTTTCTAGCCTGTACCAATTCATCGCATAATTCATATTGCTTGTCTTCGCTGTCCAATAACTTCCAGAGGTCTCCTTTTCGTCGACCACTGTTTCTTAATGCTTCAATATTTTTCTCCAAGGCTGATGAAACTGAACTCGGAGTATCACACAGCATGTTGCAGGGTGCAATGCATGGTAAAAATTTGACTGCGATCACCGAGCAGAAATCCAAACTACTTTGCTAGCATTCGAATGCGCGTGCGGTTTAATGTCATAGACAATAGAAAAGGGAGGTCAAAAGGCGCCTTTATTATGAGCGTCTCAGTCTTTTTTTATTGTTTACATATAAGTCAACATGATATCAGTATAAAGTGTTGACAGACGGAAAAATAATGAAAATTCTTGAAATCCACAGGTCTATGACATTTGGGGAAATATTATTACACAATACGGCTCTTGTGCAGTCCTCCCCCCCCCCATTTTTTCTCAGGTCAAAAGATACAGCACCATTGGATGTCCGTTTCAGCATCACCGGTTTGAGTGAAGCATTCCGTGCTGGTGTAAAAATCTACGTGGGTAATTGCGATGTCATAGTCGCAAACTTCGTCAGCAAGTCAACATTGTAATTTGCCTTCGGGTTTTTTCACATTGAAATATACCCTTTGAATTTTGAAGTCAAAGGAAATTCATTGTGAATGAGATACCTTTAGAATAATAAGGCGCTACTAGAAGTGGCTGGGTCGCTTATTGCCATAGCCATGCGAGGACTTGTAGTCACGTCATTCGTGTGAGTGTGAAGAACCATCCCTCCAATCAAAATTGATCAAATTGAATAATCGATTGTTTTGAAAAATGTAGGTGGAGGGGACTGCACAAGAGCCTACAATACAATCTAAGGAAATTGGCATTGTCACAGATGCCAGTAGCTTCTGCCAGTAGCCATACCGATAGATGGTAACCTACATAGTAACCGCATTAGATTTAAGACATTGCGCAAGAAATGTAGCTGTATTATCTTTGCTGACTGAACTGGAAATGTGTACATAAATGACTGGCGACTTGTCTCCAGGAATCTACAATCATCTAGTTAGCATTCATATAACAAGTCTTCAAATTAATGGATTTTGGAGAATACGTTGTCACTAAAAGCTATGGAAATTAGACTTACGAAACATATGTAATAAAAAAATATTACACATGTGTGTAAATATAATACATATAATACAAAAAAAGGCGGCAACTGCAAAGAAAGATATCGTGGAGGACATATCATTGGTATACTTAAAAGACATATCTTTAGATTTCAAATGATTTAATTTTTTTATGATGCCAATTAATACCTTTCAAAATTCTAGATTTATATCAAAGCTCAAACTATCGGAGCCGGAGCCGGAGCTGGAGCCTTTGTGATAAATCGCCTTCGGCTCCGACCAAAACCATCGGCTCCTTAAGGCTCCAGCTCCACAGCCCTGGTTCATGCTAATAGGTCTATTTACCCTTCTCTTATAGTCAAATCAGAGACCATATTTCAATAAGTATTCAGTAGTCGACACATTCAATGATTGAGAAGCTTCAAAAAGCACTTTTTTTAAAAAAATTCCTTGCTCATTCTGTGACTGATTACATTGCTCTATGGACTGCATACTTGAATTTCCTCGATTGAAAATTCCACGAAGATCACCGCTCTATGAAGGACTTCACAGAAACCATTTTATGAAAATTTTTGCCTAGAAAAGCGTGAACCATATATATTGTATACGCTTACATGCATGTGTGTGTGTGAGTCATAGCGCATCTCTACGTTGAGCACGAGCTGCTTCCATATATCAGTATATCAAAATATTTTCGAAATTCAATGAAAGTGAACAAAATGAACCCAATATCAGACTTCTTCGATCCCATTTTTGAAAACTTGATTATCGAAGTACCCTCCCATCATGCTTCCATTGACACACAAATGTGAAAATCCGCTAACTGCAAAAATACTCTTGAATTCAAATCCACCGGAAGCATCCTTCCACTTTGTTCACAATGTTGCTTATAGAGTGGTGTCTTAACTATTAAGTATCAGGTGTGATGGACAATACATTTGAAGATAAAAATAGTCGCCCAATTCATTAATCCAAAACAATACCCAATAATAATAAACACCAAAATCAAAACAATGTAATATGAAAATAATGCACGAGCGCTTTCGTGGTCTCTATTCTTGTGCAACGACCAAGTGAAATTTCACTTGGTCGTTGACATTATTGGGTATTGTTTTGGATTAATGAATTGGGCGACTATCTTTATTAGATATCACTCAAGCAACATCGATTGACAGAAGTCCGCATCGGATTTGCATTAACCAGCCACTCAACTAATTCTTCAGTTGGAAAACTAAGCGCTTCTGCGTAATGAACGGCCATCATTAAAGACTGTAATATTCAAAGATGGAAAACTTCCTTATCTCCGCATGTTAAACTTCTCGAAGCAACTGATTTGTCCTCAACAAAGATATCGGACGATTTCTATGCATTGCAAGATAGGAGCTACCATAGATATTTTTGTGCTCATAATAGATGTCTTTCATTGCCAAATTTCATACGAGTCTTTACATAGATGTCTTTACATTTTCAACTGTCGTTGGCCATCACGGTCAGTTCTGCCAACCTTTCCACGGACATGGTGCTCCTGAGATGCGTCCTCCGACTTCTCAGGGCAGGAAACGATCTCTCTGCCTCTGAGAGATTAGAGAGACGCATCCGACCAGGATGAGCTGTCTGATGTTGCAGTAGATGTCCCCATCAGCATGGCTGAGATTCCACCATTCATTCACGTAATTAAGGATTTCAGGTAGGTGTTTGGAAAATGTGAGTGCTCCAATTTACGTGAATTGCGTAACGTGATTTTCATTTCAAAATACAACGTTGTAGGCCTAGTTCTCAACCATCTTTCACCAGAATCAGTGATAACTTACAAATGAAATTACTGAAGATAATACCAGACCGAAGTCGAGACTTCTAAAGAATAGCAACGTTTAAGCCTACCTGAACCAGCAAGGTTCTCAACCACATGAACTCTGGGGGAGGCGCTTGGTTTAAACCTCAACCCCCGTCTGGATCCGCTGCTGTGCTTTATTCATGCTTGTTTGGAGATATGCATTCATCTTTCAACTAAATAAATAGACCACAAGGTCCACAAATTCAGGATATTTCTATGCATTTGAGAAATATATTTCATTGGATGTTGCTTGTTCAATCAGAAGTCGAGGATTTCTTAGTAATCATGACATATAGCTTATCTGACGCGTTGATGAAAAACTTAGTGGTGTTAATTTGAATAAAGATCGGAGATCCCTAATTGTACTTCATGTATCAGTATCAGCAACATACATGCGCATACTTTGAATGTATAGCAATGAAGCAAATATCACATACAAATAGGCCTATCAAATTATGCAAATTCACCAAGGTAATTATCGGACAAATATTACAGTAGACGTCACGTTTAGGCCTACTAACGCCCTTATGCACGCACAATAAATATAATTAAATGACATTATGACTTGATATAGCTGTTGAAATCTAAAAGTTCTTGCTGAATTTTTCCACGGAAAACTCACAGCTGCAGTCAAATGTCTGGAAAGTGAAGATTCTGCAGTCATTCCTGAGCTTATGCACAGTGTTCTTGATGATTTGAAATTCAAACATCATTCACCAACGAAAATCGAAGAAGATTGAATGGACCGCTTCAAATGCCATCCATTGTTTACAAAAATATTGACGAAAAGTTGATTATGAAGGTCCCTATGCGATACGAAAGGATTCGCAAGACCGCTAGGCATGGATTCTCTGATCTTTAGACGAATATTATGATCAAAGCATTTTGGACCTATTGGAAAAGAACTGAGGTAACATATTGTCAAAATGACAAAAAATCTTGATGAAATATTTTAGCCATCATTCTTTCAAGGTTTTGTTGCTTTACATCCAATGCAATTACCAGTGAATCCCGGAGCCAGACCAGTTGATGTCGTAGAGGTCTTGCGTCACATTGTCGGTAAGGTCAATATCCGGATACAATAAATTATTAGATAAGGAAAGCAGCTAGTTCTCTTCAAACTTATGCAGAAGCTGCAGTGTTAACAATGGAAAATACTTTTCTCGAAAATAGTGGATTTGCATTGATTGAAGGCAACAAGCGCTTCCAATACAATGAGCAGGTGAGTTTCTCTTCACTGCATCCGATTTCTATACCTTCAAGAATTGTGCAACAATTGAGAGACAAAGGAGCAAGATCACTTCCAATGGACGATCAAGGCTCTGTATTGAATAAGCAAGCATTTGGGGACTCGTTGCGATTGCGATACAACATAAAAATATTAAATTCACCCAGTTGTTCTCCATAAGGAGAAAGATTCTCAATCTATAATATCCAAACTAACTTTTAAAAAATTCTGATCTATTCAGGAGTATCTCTGAGGGATGTCGTGTAGGCCTACTCTCTAGCTAGTCTTTAAGTCACTTTTGATATTGATATGTAGGCAAGAAAGTCGCATGGTTATAGAAACCACATGTCTGTTTGAAAGCAAACTATTATTTTTGACACTTTTTTATGATTCTAATACAGTCATGCAATGTATCACTTCAAGACAAACTGTCTCCTACTTTTACTCAATATGGTACAACGATGACTATGGCACTATAAAGTGCATCGAACATAAGATTCAACAGGCGAAATTAGAATTCTCAACACTTATGACTCAACAATGAAACAAAATACAGAAAATACTGACTTTGGCTATGCATGTAAATACTACTTATAATCCAAGAAATGGAGAATATTCAACGAATTATCAAGTCAGTTGGACAAGCTATCATCTTTTTCAAAAAATGAAATGGTTACATGAAACTATGTAACATGGTGAAAATGCTTCAAATTCTCCGAATGTTTGCGAAATTACACATGTGTGGTTTCAATCATGACATTGATGAATTGTCATTTGAAAGGGCTTCGAAAAATACCGATTAAGCTATAAAGATCCGACACCAAGGTGGTTCTGCCGTGGGAAGAAAGTATCTCATATTAATGTCATACATTTATATTGCTTAATACTGAAAAATCATTGCATGACGTTTCATAACAGATGTAGCCGGATGAAAAATAATTACTGTCTTTTTGAGAACCTAATCCTAAGTGAATTATTCAAGTACTTAATCCCCACGAAAATTTATCAGCTGCTTTATCATCACGAAAGAAATTGAGAAGTAAAATTTCGAATGACGATCGATAAGAAGGATTTTCACTTTCATACATACATTTCGCTCTAATGATACATGTGTAGGCATTATTAAAATATTCAAATCTGAAGTATAGTTTGTTTGACATGTCAATTAAAATGATTCATATAGGAGAACTAAACTCAGTTCAGCATGCCTTCATAAAGTGCATGACTTTTTGGAAATGCTTAAAATATATTCATTGAAAATAATACAAGCAAGTAAAGGCATTGATTGAAAGAAATTTGAGAATGATTGTATATGAATTTCAATATCAGAAAGATTATAAACATAATGGAAAAGTGGCAGTAATATAGGAATGATGGCTTAACTTCAAAGAGAATAGTCATCTTTTCTCACTTGACGTGCACAATACATGTAGATAGGACCAGTATCACTCTCAACTACTCCTTTTCCAGGTTTGTAATCGATAAAAGCTGCTTCTTCAACCCATTTCGTGCTTCCACGTCTATCTTCCACATACATCTGGGAAGAGGAAGATTTGCTTGGTGAATTTACCTTTGTACTAATTGTAGACTTAATCACTTCTCCCGATCTTTTTCGCTGATGTGCAGAAGTTCGCTTCTCTTGTTTGAAGTACATTGATGAACTCGTCGTTCTGTCATCATTTACTTCATTAACCATGGCAGAGTTAGCGTATTCATGATCATTTCCATTTTTCTGCCCGCTTGAAATTCGAAATTCGGCCTCATAATCAGTGCTATCTGGTCGCGGTTTTGGAACAGATCGAATGCCGCGGCTCCTGGCTTTTACCACAACTTCTTCATCCACGGAAGTCATTGAATTAGATGAAAAAGATTTTCGTGATCCTTGCTTCGATTGAATCTCTCTCTCTGATGGCAGGGCTATTGTTTTACTCATCATATCAATGCTACTGTTGCCATTCTCGTAATGATGCTGGGTCGCTTATTGCCATAGCCATGCGAGGACTTGTAGTCACGTCATTCGTGTGAGTGTGGAGAGTCATCCCTCCAATCAAAATTGATCAAATTGAATAATCGATTGTTTTGAAAAATGTAGGTGGAGGGGACTGCACAAGAGCCTACAATACAATCTAAGGAAATTGGCATTGTCACAGATGCCAGTAGCTTCTGCCAGTAGCCATACCGATAGATGGTAACCTACATAGTAACCGCATTAGATTTAAGACATTGCGCAAGAAATGTAGCTGTATTATCTTTGCTGACTGAACTGGAAATGTGTACATAAATGACTGGCGACTTGTCTCCAGGAATCTACAATCATCTAGTTAGCATTCATATAACAAGTCTTCAAATTAATGGATTTTGGAGAATACGTTGTCACTAAAAGCTATGGAAATTAGACTTACGAAACATATGTAATAAAAAAATATTACACATGTGTGTAAATATAATACATATAATACAAAAAAAGGCGGCAACTGCAAAGAAAGATATCGTGGAGGACAGATCATTGGTATACTTAAAAGACATATCTTTAGATTTCAAATGATTTAATTTTTTTATGATGCCAATTAATACCTTTCAAAATTCTAGATTTATATCAAAGCTCAAACTATCGGAGCCGGAGCCGGAGCTGGAGCCTTTGTGACAAATCGCCTCCGGCTCCGACCAAAACCATCGGCTCCTTAAGGCTCCAGCTCCACAGCCCTGGTTCATGCTAATAGGTCTATTTACCCTTCTCTTATAGTCAAATCAGAGACCATATTTCAATTAGTATTCAGTAGTCGACACATTCAATGATTGAGAAGCTTCAAAAAAGCACTTTTTTTAAAAAAATTCCTTGCTCATTCTGTGACTGATTACATTGCTCTATGGACTGCATACTTGAATTTCCTCGATTGAAAATTCCACGAAGATCACCGCTCTATGAAGGACTTCACAGAAGCCATTTTATGAAAATTTTTGCCTAGAAAAGCGTGAACCATATATACTGTATACGCTTACATGCATGTGTGTGTGTGAGTCATAGCGCATCTCTACGTTGAGCACGAGCTGCTTCCATATATCAGTATATCAAAATATTTTCGAAATTCAATGAAAGTGAACAAAATGAACCCAATATCAGACTTCTTCGATCCCATTTTTGAAAACTTGATTATCGAAGTACCCTCCCATCATGCTTCCATTGACACACAAATGTGAAAATCCGCTAACTGCAAAAATACTCTTGAATTCAAATCCACCGGAAGCATCCTTCCACTTTGTTCACAATGTTGCTTATAGAGTGGTGTCTTAACTATTAAGTATCAGGTGTGATGGACAATACATTTGAAGATAAAAATAGTCGCCCAATTCATTAATCCAAAACAATACCCAATAATAATAAACACCAAAATCAAAACAATGTAATATGAAAATAATGCACGAGCGCTTTCGTGGTCTCTATTCTTGTGCAACGACCAAGTGAAATTTCACTTGGTCGTTGACATTATTGGGTATTGTTTTGGATTAATGAATTGGGCGACTATCTTTATTAGATATCACTCAAGCAACATCGATTGACAGAAGTCCGCATCGGATTTGCATTAACCAGCCACTCAACTAATTCTTCAGTTGGAAAACTAAGCGCTTCTGCGTAATGAACGGCCATCATTAAAGACTGTAATATTCAAAGATGGAAAACTTCCTTATCTCCGCATGTTAAACTTCTCGAAGCAACTGATTTGTCCTCAACAAAGATATCGGACGATTTCTATGCATTGCAAGATAGGAGCTACCATAGATATTTTTGTGCTCATAATAGATGTCTTTCATTGCCAAATTTCATACGAGTCTTTACATAGATGTCTTTACATTTTCAACTGTCGTTGGCCATCACGGTCAGTTCTGCCAACCTTTCCACGGACATGGTGCTCCTGAGATGCGTCCTCCGACTTCTCAGGGCAGGAAACGATCTCTCTGCCTCTGAGAGATTAGAGAGACGCATTCGACCAGGATGAGCTGTCTGATGTTGCAGTAGATGTCCCCATCAGCATGGCTGAGATTCCACCATTCATTCACGTAATTAAGGATTTCAGGTAGGTGTTTGGAAAATGTGAGTGCTCCAATTTACGTGAATTGCGTAACGTGATTTTCATTTCAAAATACAACGTTGTAGGCCTAGTTCTCAACCATCTTTCACCAGAATCAGTGATAACTTACAAATGAAATTACTGAAGATAATACCAGACCGAAGTCGAGACTTCTAAAGAATAGCAACGTTTAAGCCTACCTGAACCAGCAAGGTTCTCAACCACATGAACTCTGGGGGAGGCGCTTGGTTTAAACCTCAACCCCCGTCTGGATCCGCTGCTGTGCTTTATTCATGCTTGTTTGGAGATATGCATTCATCTTTCAACTAAATAAATAGACCACAAGGTCCACAAATTCAGGATATTTCTATGCATTTGAGAAATATATTTCATTGGATGTTGCTTGTTCAATCAGAAGTCGAGGATTTCTTAGTAATCATGACATATAGCTTATCTGACGCGTTGATGAAAAACTTAGTGGTGTTAATTTGAATAAAGATCGGAGATCCCTAATTGTACTTCATGTATCAGTATCAGCAACATACATGCGCATACTTTGAATGTATAGCAATGAAGCAAATATCACATACAAATAGGCCTATCAAATTATGCAAATTCACCAAGGTAATTATCGGACAAATATTACAGTAGACGTCACGTTTAGGCCTACTAACGCCCTTATGCACGCACAATAAATATAATTAAATGACATTATGACTTGATATAGCTGTTGAAATCTAAAAGTTCTTGCTGAATTTTTCCACGGAAAACTCACAGCTGCAGTCAAATGTCTGGAAAGTGAAGATTCTGCAGTCATTCCTGAGCTTATGCACAGTGTTCTTGATGATTTGAAATTCAAACATCATTCACCAACGAAAATCGAAGAAGATTGAATGGACCGCTTCAAATGCCATCCATTGTTTACAAAAATATTGACGAAAAGTTGATTATGAAGGTCCCTATGCGATACGAAAGGATTCGCAAGACCGCTAGGCATGGATTCTCTGATCTTTAGACGAATATTATGATCAAAGCATTTTGGACCTATTGGAAAAGAACTGAGGTAACATATTGTCAAAATGACAAAAAATCTTGATGAAATATTTTAGCCATCATTCTTTCAAGGTTTTGTTGCTTTACATCCAATGCAATTACCAGTGAATCCCGGAGCCAGACCAGTTGATGTCGTAGAGGTCTTGCGTCACATTGTCGGTAAGGTCAATATCCGGATACAATAAATTATTAGATAAGGAAAGCAGCTAGTTCTCTTCAAACTTATGCAGAAGCTGCAGTGTTAACAATGGAAAATACTTTTCTCGAAAATAGTGGATTTGCATTGATTGAAGGCAACAAGCGCTTCCAATACAATGAGCAGGTGAGTTTCTCTTCACTGCATCCGATTTCTATACCTTCAAGAATTGTGCAACAATTGAGAGACAAAGGAGCAAGATCACTTCCAATGGACGATCAAGGCTCTGTATTGAATAAGCAAGCATTTGGGGACTCGTTGCGATTGCGATACAACATAAAAATATTAAATTCACCCAGTTATTCTCCATAAGGAGAAAGATTCTCAATCTATAATATCCAAACTAACTTTTAAAAAATTCTGATCTATTCAGGAGTATCTCTGAGGGATGTCGTGTAGGCCTACTCTCTAGCTAGTCTTTAAGTCACTTTTGATATTGATATGTAGGCAAGAAAGTCGCATGGTTATAGAAACCACATGTCTGTTTGAAAGCAAACTATTATTTTTGACACTTTTTTATGATTCTAATACAGTCATGCAATGTATCACTTCAAGACAAACTGTCTCCTACTTTTACTCAATATGGTACAACGATGACTATGGCACTATAAAGTGCATCGAACATAAGATTCAACAGGCGAAATTAGAATTCTCAACACTTATGACTCAACAATGAAACAAAATACAGAAAATACTGACTTTGGCTATGCATGTAAATACTACTTATAATCCAAGAAATGGAGAATATTCAACGAATTATCAAGTCAGTTGGACAAGCTATCATCTTTTTCAAAAAATGAAATGGTTACATGAAACTATGTAACATGGTGAAAATGCTTCAAATTCTCCGAATGTTTGCGAAATTACACATGTGTGGTTTCAATCATGACATTGATGAATTGTCATTTGAAAGGGCTTCGAAAAATACCGATTAAGCTATAAAGATCCGACACCAAGGTGGTTCTGCCGTGGGAAGAAAGTATCTCATATTAATGTCATACATTTATATTGCTTAATACTGAAAAATCATTGCATGACGTTTCATAACAGATGTAGCCGGATGAAAAATAATTACTGTCTTTTTGAGAACCTAATCCTAAGTGAATTATTCAAGTACTTAATCCCCACGAAAATTTATCAGCTGCTTTATCATCACGAAAGAAATTGAGAAGTAAAATTTCGAATGACGATCGATAAGAAGGATTTTCACTTTCATACATACATTTCGCTCTAATGATACATGTGTAGGCATTATTAAAATATTCAAATCTGAAGTATAGTTTGTTTGACATGTCAATTAAAATGATTCATATAGGAGAACTAAACTCAGTTCAGCATGCCTTCATAAAGTGCATGACTTTTTGGAAATGCTTAAAATATATTCATTGAAAATAATACAAGCAAGTAAAGGCATTGATTGAAAGAAATTTGAGAATGATTGTATATGAATTTCAATATCAGAAAGATTATAAACATAATGGAAAAGTGGCAGTAATATAGGAATGATGGCTTAACTTCAAAGAGAATAGTCATCTTTTCTCACTTGACGTGCACAATACATGTAGATAGGACCAGTATCACTCTCAACTACTCCTTTTCCAGGTTTGTAATCGATAAAAGCTGCTTCTTCAACCCATTTCGTGCTTCCACGTCTATCTTCCACATACATCTGGGAAGAGGAAGATTTGCTTGGTGAATTTACCTTTGTACTAATTGTAGACTTAATCACTTCTCCCGATCTTTTTCGCTGATGTGCAGAAGTTCGCTTCTCTTGTTTGAAGTACATTGATGAACTCGTCGTTCTGTCATCATTTACTTCATTAACCATGGCAGAGTTAGCGTATTCATGATCATTTCCATTTTTCTGCCCGCTTGAAATTCGAAATTCGGCCTCATAATCAGTGCTATCTGGTCGCGGTTTTGGAACAGATCGAATGCCGCGGCTCCTGGCTTTTACCACAACTTCTTCATCCACGGAAGTCATTGAATTAGATGAAAAAGATTTTCGTGATCCTTGCTTCGATTGAATCTCTCTCTCTGATGGCAGGGCTATTGTTTTACTCATCATATCAATGCTACTGTTGCCATTCTCGTAATGATGCTGGCCTCTTTGTCGATCACTAAGCCTGAAGTCGCTGAAATCTTTATGATCCCCTTTGCTTGTAATATGTCTGAGCGCTTCACTCAGGTGATCATGGGAACGAAAGCGAAGTAGCATGTACATGAAATTGTTCTTCACACTAAGACCAAATATCAGCACAGCTGGCTCAGGCTCGAAACAGAAGATGCGATGAATGTTGCTGTATTCGTAGTGGCCGGAGTCCATTGCCATTAGTTTCATGCAGTCCGAGTAAAGATGCAACTCTCCCTTATCAGATGCAGAGGGTGGATTGGAGAGACAAACTCGAAAATATACGTAAGCACCGTCTAACTCAAAATCCTCTCTTGGATCGTTGATTCTGTATCTGCCAAGAACAGTCACATTATAATTACCAATCCTCTGCTCCCGTTTGTGACTGTAATTATGGATTTGACCACGAGATGTTGCTGGCCCACTGAAAATATTTCTTGGACTTCGGTCATATGAAACATTTATCAACGGTTTAAGATTAGGGTCAATTCCTGATCGTGGTCTGCTGCTGTCTGGAGAACTTCTATCTAATGAAGTCGGTCTGAAAATATCGGATGTTACGCTCGTGGGTCTGTTGGAGAGGTATGTATTTGAAGGTGAGCTTCCAAAATTTCCGCTTTGTATTAGAGAAACAGGCCTTCGGTTTTGTCTCAGAATGCTTTGGACAGGAGAAACTGGTCTCCTTTCAAATGATTGACTTAATTCAGGACCACCACCATCAACTTGATAATTGGGTATCGATGGCTGGCGTTCGAACGACCCGGTCTTGGCAATCACAGGGTGGCGTTTTGGGACATCTTCATATGATGATGGCTCCGACAATCCGTCGGAAATCGATTCTTCTGAAAGACGCTTGTTCGGAACACGCTCACCAGTTTTGTAATCCTGAACAATATTGCAAACCTTATCAGCTCCTTCATTTGTTGGGCACTCAAACAAGAATGCGAGTCGATAAGTTGTCATTTTAATACAAAATACCACAATCCTCGGATAATCGGCAAAGACAAAAAATTTCTCAATGTTTCCATATGGATATTTCGACTCTTTGACTGAACTGAAGACATTCGGTTTGGTAACACGCAGATGGTCCACATAAAATTTGAATACTGCCTTTTCTGATACTGCTTGCTTTGCTAGGCGCTCCTGATTGTTCATATGTACATAAGTATATGCCTCACTGCTTATGAGAGCATGGTCGCTTTTAAGATGAAATCGACCATGTATGAGGATTTTCGTATCATAGAGTTCACGTTGTCGTGACAAACTTCTACTTTTCGCTCTGCGATCCGGACTTGAAATTTTCACTTCTGGCATTCTTGCTGGTATGAATTCCTACCTCTCATCTAGTCGCGGAATGCGGCTATTTATACAAAGCTGAAAAATTGCTATTGTTTTGACCAGAACGTCTGTCACTTTGGATTGGCCTACAGAAAGCCGTTCATTATCTTGCTACCTTCTGAATTTATCTTCATACAGGTATAAAAGAATTGCTTTTGATCAATTACGCTCGAGTGAATAAGAAATGTATGACGATCAACCTTGAACTATTATATTATTCTGAGTGACTAGAAAACATTAGATAAAACAATTGACCACCGCCTACGACAGTCGCGCGACACACGAGAAATTTGCTGAAGGAAGCATTGATAAACGATTGCTTTCACAGCATTCAGGTTATATGAAATAATAATTTCTCAAAAGAAACGTAGGTGTACATGCAAATCTCCAAATGTAAAATACCGGATTGACAATTTTTTTGAAAGTAATCGTACGCACATACTTAGCATAACAGAAAGCATCCAAAAATTGCATCATATTTCGAATGGCAGCAGTTTGTTATTGAAATGCTGGCTATGCAACAAGCAATGCAATCTAAAAAAATTTTGGCTTCGTGGCTTTTTAATAAGAAACAATGTGGTTTCATTTTTTCATCCTCGGATTTTTGAAAGGTCAATGACCTTTGTATATTGGTTTATTAAAAAGTGGATTTGGGTTACCAAGGCAAATTTAGTTTTCCGCCAACTAATAGGTTCATGAAATTTTGTTGATGGTACAAATATCATTACAGAGTGGAATAAGAACTAATGTCTCCTTATAGATGTATACATACTGATATAATTTATGATCATATTCATAATTACAACATAACACCTTCAATACGCAACCCCTGGTGTAGAGGAACTTCTGATCATGGTTTCGGAACCGTAGCCCAGCTACCACGGCATCGGCTGTCTGATCACAGACTTTCACAGAATAATGTACCACCGGTGGCGTGAAACTGCACATCTGTCGATGTCTACCAGCTGGCACCTCTTCTTGTTAGACAAGATCACAGAAAGCACATTTTTATCCTATTAGAGCAGGCTGAGGTTTTCGGTAAAATGACATTTGCCTGTGTTTTCAGTGATAAAGTGAGAAGTACTTCGGCGTGTAGAACCTTCTCTAGGTCATGCAGTTCATACTGCTCAAGAAGCTAAACACATTTAGATTTATCAAATCATCATTTTATCGCAAAACACAGCATCTTGATTAAGTTTTGGTTGAAACTTTTTAAGTCTTTCAATACATTTTCGCACAGACCACTGATCGGAGGCATAAACACATGCAGGATGGGAAAATGACTACCATTCTAAAAATTACGAATATAGATATGACTTAGCTAGTGCTTCCCACTTAAGACTATGAAGCATGCTAGAGTCGCAGAGGGAACAATGAAAATTATCTCTATTTATATGGGACTGATTTATATTTCTTTATATATGACTTTATATGTCTCTGATTTATTCCCTACCACCACTGTTCTTAGCGCTTAATCAGAGTCGAGATCAAATATTTCATTCTTCCAGATTGAAGCATCATTGATTAAAAAAAGGTATTTTAGTCAGGCACATCGAGGCATTTTAGATAGTGAAAGGGTTTTTAAAGCTTCAATCCGCACGCTGTTAGACATGAGCTGCATGTGCAGTGCACTGATAAGACCAGGAACCGGGTAGAACTCGGCAGACGCGCAGATTCGTAGCAGCTATGGATAGGGTGCACTGCAATCTCTGAAAGTTCAAATTTTAGCCTCGTTCTCTGCAGAAACAGGTGCTGCCGGTTGGACGAGGTGATTCAACCACTTAGCTGTCGGGGTTCTAATTTTCATCAATCAAGTAAAACATATTTCCACATTGAACTAAAATTCTTTGTACATCAAAAATACTTCTTCAGAAGTATTTTAAGACTTCTTCTAGGTATTTTATTGAGAATGAGACACCTATGAAATAACCACACATTTTTAAGGGAATATAGATTAAGAATCAATAATGTGGTTTAATGATAAGTACATTAAATTTGAAGCGAGAATGTATGTGCATGTTTTTCGACGGTCGAGCCTCTCGCCCGACAGTTGCGTTTTCGGCTAGAACACAATCTTACGGAAGTTTGCGAACCCCTTTAAAATCCAAATAAATGATTCGCAGTAGGCCATGTATTGAGAGGAGATGATAGCCAGCAGGTTTTGGGAGGTCTACAACGATAACTTACAATGATGACACACTTACATTCGCTTCAGTTACACTGACAAATGTCACTTTATCTTGCAAGTGGCTGAATTCTTAATACATATAAAACTTAAAGCCGGAGACGGAGCCATGGTATTTCCTGTCGGCTCCGTCTCCGAAATCCTGCATCTGACATTGTTGTGCAGGTCTGCAGATGGTTGATCGTACACGCATTCAAGCGGTTATTAATTAGCTTTTGAGACGTTGGTAGTACTCCGCTTGAAAATACACGTACTTTAACCAAAGGCTTAAGAAACATGTGTTGGCGCTCGTAGACAATTTCGCTTGAATCTATAAAATACCTGAAGTATCATCTACAATGAGTTTATAAGTAGTAAGGTATTAATGTTAGCCGCGACAGGAAAATTCCCTTCGAAAATCATCTTATTCGATTAAAATCTCTATCTTTTGCCTATAAGGATAAAAAGCAAAAATGCAAAACTTGCTATAGCTGTCTGAAAGATTCACACATTTTAACAGGAATTATTTTATCTCAAGAAATGTAAATACATGCAATCACGATGTAGCGTCTAAAATTAATAAATAGCAATATCTTAAAGAAGAGAGATTGATTAACTGATGAGATTGAACTGGGATGGAAAGGCATCCGGTCACAATAGCTCGGCTATGACTTCGAATTCTTGATCTAATTGAACGTTCCTAAATATAAAATCTGATAATTGAAACTAACAGATAGAAAATTAGAAAAGCTAAATCTGTTTATTTTATGAAGAGCCACTTCTCGTTGATTCTTCCAGGGAGAAAAGTTGAAAAATCAGCATTTAACTACAGTATATGCAGAAGTTACTCATAGAAGAACGGCTTATACTCATTTATGGCTTTCTGACAACAAAATCCATGATTCTGATTCAATGGTCTTGATTTTTCTTCGTGAAGAAAGTTTCATACCCATCGTGTAACGTTCTCCATCGATATTCAAATTAAAAACGATGAAACTGTGTGCTAAAAAGTGCGTTTATTTTAATCCTATTCGCATATGATTCATCCTATTAATCACTTCGCGTGAGTTAACGTTGACAGTTGGCCAGTGCCTTCCTCCCAGCTTTGGATGATTCATTACAGGATTTGATCGGTTGTATCGCTGACTGGAATACGTTCCTCTCCTTAATTGATGTTAGATGGTAAAAATGGTGGCCTGAGATCACTGGATGTCATTTTATCATTAACATATGGAAATTACTGGTCAGTTACTATGGTCAGTTGCCGGAGGTCATCGAGAAGGTTAAGAATCAATCTTTCATCATAAGAAACGCAAAGACTTTGCATTTGGTTCTATTTCACCGTATTCTTTTGAAAACAATGGACTGCTTAAACCAATACATAGTTTTTGTTTTAAGATATTTTGTAGATGTTTTTTTGAATTATAATTTGTGGATGACTCGGAGTATATATGAACGTCTGCAGTTGTTATAGAAACATATTTTTCAGTTAAAATGTTAGGTTAAAAAATGAAGAGGATAAAGTTCAAAAAGTTAAAATCTGAGGACATTGGGTTTCTCAATCTTTAGACTTTAATTTTTAGGTTAAAAGGTTAGTTGCCATAGTTATCACGTGGTCGATTTAAACTTAACTCTTGGTAGTGATTGATTGGCGTTGCCTTCTGGGTTCACTTTTACCTCTGTATGCCTGAAGATGAGTGAGGCGATTGGAAGCTCTCATTTAATAAAATTCGTGCTCGGCGGGAACGATTGATTGTGAGCGCTGTTAAATTATAGAAAAAGAATTCTACTCAAGACTTAAACTATTTGTAGTGGCTCTATGCTTCCATGGGTATCGGATGTTCCTATTTCACAAAAAAAGTTGTTGTTAAAGGTGAATTATACCGAGTGACTTCACATTCTAAAAATGAAGCTTTCGGGAATTATTCCTTGGACTAAGTGGTGAATAAGTTCAACTAAATGGTTATCCATCATTTTTTTGAGCAGATGTGTCGGACACACAGAGTAAGTATATTAGGTAGAGTAGCAACTCAGCATTCGTTAAATCCCCAATGTGTATACAGTTTCGATTACACTAAATGAACTCGAGGTGAATACTGTTGGAACTGTTAGCAAATGTGAGACATGCATATTCATTCAGTTTTGAAGAAATTATCACAGAATTGACTGATCATGATATAATGCAGAAGGAAATGATATTACGCGTATTTTACTGATCCTCCGTGTCATGACAGCCTTGGACAGGTAATGTCTGTTAAATTAGCAACTCGATGGGCTGCTATTGCTTTCATGCTGAACCTCAAGAGAATCTTCTTAAGCGTGATCATATCATAAACAACCTTGCACTGGTAGAGCAAAATAACATAATCAAAGACGATAATTTCAATTGACTTAAAAAGTGGCTCCACATCACTATTCAGATTCAAGAAATGAAATATACATTTATTGAAACATAAAATCATGCCGATGAAAATTAAATTAAAAACATGAAGCAGCCAAGAAAGCTGTTGGCTTCTTACCGGGAATAAGAGCTCGATTTTTCATGAAGACTTCCATTATGATGCCGTTCATTAGATTTCCTTGATCATCAGCATAATTTACGCTTAGTTGCGATACTTGTTAGCAAATGTTCATTTCTTTTGATATCCAACTTGTTTCATACTACTTATAAAGGGGCTTCATTTCGGTAGTTTATAAATTGGCAAAAATTTAGCTTTTTCAAAATTGCTCAAATAATTTTTTGGAACGCAGGAACGTAATCTCCGCAAAAAACTGAATCTTTTCATATAAAAATTTTTACTGTATACAGATACTTTTTGGAGTAGACCATCTTTGGAGACGACACTCTACCTACATAAGGGCTACTTACTCTTTGGTAGGACATTTCAAGTAAACTGACAGGCGAACATCTCAGGTTCCAAATAATGACAATAGAATTTGCTTAAGAGGAATTGATAGATTAATTGTTGCAGACGACAGATATTCGAGGGGATGCATATCACCATAGAGAATTCTTCCAGTCTCTTAAACGGATGTGTTGGTCGTACTGTTTGCATACAGCACCTATACGTGACAGTTGCGACCTGTGCATTCGTTCATGAGACTAGTCTACTGATATTATTGCATAATTTTGTCTCTTTCCTTGCATTTTGAGCAATTACATATGCTGTTGTATGTCTACTTTACACTTTCCTTGTTAAGTATTTTAATTCATCATTATTCTATCTATATTCTTTTATTGCTGCTTGTCATGTATGGCTATTATGATTAGTTACATGTATGTTCTGGATTCTCGCTACGTTCATTCACAGTGCTTGACCAAGCCATTTTGGTGAAACGTCGCACAATAATAGAACACACTATCCAACGTAGAATTTTCTCTCTCACTTGAAGTTTAGCCCGGTTCGAGAAGTTTTTCGCTTATTTGTAGTATCTTATAACTGTGTATTAGAATTTGTTTGCATGACTTGTTGGTTGCGTACCCTGAGCAATTATTTAAAATATTGTTGTTTTATTGTATCATTATCAGATTTATCCACAGAATGTCTTGCTTATTACAAAATATGCAACAACCTTTGGCTTCCAGTATTCGATTATAAAACACTCTACGGGACAGGCACGCGGGAACGATTTTTCGATAGGGGGCAAAACAAATTTATAGGCAGTTAACGGAGGCATACTAATATTCTGTCGGAAGCTGTGTTGTCTTGTAGTAGAGTGCTATGTCTTTCACAAGCAACACAGTTCGTTCATGGGAAAGTGAAATTAATTTGAACACGTCCCGTACAAATTACATGTATTACAGATTAGCTCAAATCCAGCGAAAATCATCTGAGTGCCCCATCGAAAAATATGTGGTCTACATGCACTCAAGTGATATTGAGTGAAATGAGCCTAAAATAACACACGCAAAGACTTTTACTTTTGAACATTTACATAGTCTTTTATACAATCAAAATTATCATACTTTTGCGAGCGGAGGTTTTTAATGATTCCGTCAATTGCTGACAGGTTAAACGACCAATAAAGTAACCTTGTGAATATCGAAGGTAGCTTTTGCTGAGGAATTTGTAAACATGTCTATCACACTCCCTCTATTTTTTCATGTATAGCATCTGAATGAAATCAGATCGTTCGAGTGAGAGTTAAGTCATTGAAGTCTAAAAGACAAGTTATATTCTAATCTACAAAATTGACGGAGGGGCTGTCGAATTGCCCTTCAACTTTATTTTTCTCCACTGCAAACGTAACGCGGTTAATTCAAAGGCTGATAGTACAGGTCGATAAGCTCGATCAAACGCGCGCAAAATTCCAGTGAAACAGTAAAATGTGTTCAATTTGTAATATTTCTGCTTTATTCAATTACAAATTTATTCAATTATTAATCTTCATCATTCAATTAAATTCAATCATTAAAAAGTTATTAACTAAATCATTAACATAACATAAAATCATTAACTCTCAAAAATTACCGCCAAATTTACATCACTACTACCTTTTGGCTCATCTTTCGTTCCGTGTCGACGAGTGATAGATAATCCTGTAGGCAAAAGACTTGTACGCTATGGTTGGAACCGGTCGCCGGCCGATCGACTGGCCAGTTTTAGCAACGCCGGTCGCCGGCACAGGCCCAGCCAAAAATATTTGAAGATAGGCCGGCGGACTGGCTGTCCACTCATCACGCCGGCCGGCCAGTTTTTCTAATTAGGCTCATGTCGACCATTGACGACTTTCATTCTAGAATTAATTGTCTAGTCAGTTACAATAGAATTGCAACATGGTATTATATCATAAAATAATTTCTATGACGAAGCAAACATTACGAACCGTCTCTTAAAATTATTCTTCAAAGCGGCTGACAGAACCGTATGCAATACTACTGAAAGATGGCAATGATAAAGAATTTTAGGCGCTTAGAATAACCGTTACAACGCATGAGGAAAATTCATCAATTTATGTTGTTTTCCATTTTGCATGGAATAATCAATGTTCAAAGACACAACTGTTTAGAAGTATACATTAATAAGTTCATAGGTAATACGTTTATTCATTACTGAATTCCATGGAATATCACAAATTGATTGCAATTTAATTGCTCTTTTCAATCAATCAATCAATAGAAATTGAAAGCAATGGAAACTGAAGTCAAAACAAGCAAGTGAATAAATTTGATAGTGGTGAACAATCAATCAACTAAATGACAATATACAATAACAAATTATACAATACAAATGACAATACTAATAACAATGTTACTCTAAAGGAGCGTTCACACTAGCACGATAGCGATAACGATAAAATCGTGGCGATGTTTCATTTTCTGAGATCAACAATTTGGGCTGTTTCACACATGCGACTTTTTGCCGCGCGGTTGTCTCTAAAATTTGGAATTTGCTTTTCACTTTGGACTTCGATTTCTGCGTCTGTCAATCATCGGACCTGATAATTAGACAGGTCGTCTCTTCTTCTGTTTGACTAGAAAGGAAACATTAGAACATGTAACGTTAAAGAAATGGCACAATCTACTGACATAATACTATAGAAATTGAACAATAAGCAGCCAGTTCAACATTAAACTCGCCCAATTGTACGAAGTTTCAATGATTTGTCAACCTCACACATCAAAGAGACAGTCGATGTCATGTTCTAAACAGAAGTTTGTGAATGTTTTTTCGTGCGCCTGCTAACTATTTTAATAATGGTCGGAGGGCCCTACATTATCGAGAAAACTGTGCAATGATCTGAATTCTTCGAATCTGAAGGAATCGTGGCGATCGGAGCATTTTGGAGCAATCCGCAAACGACGCACGACATGGACATAGGTTTTCAATTTTCTCTGTTGTCCGTTGTTCCAAGGAAAGGGTATTGCGAAGGCAATAATTTCTCTCCAAGGTGGACACCATGAGCGCCAATAACTTCTTCATACTCTAGGGATCAGTTTGGTGAGTGGATCACCAAAATCTGACCACTGACGCCTGAGAACGAGGTCAAAATGTAAATTGGTGATCATGTTTGACTTCAGGCATTGTCGTCAGCACACGCATTGGCTACAGTATTGATTGATTTTCGCGAAGTTGGAGAACGAACTCTTTGGAAATTTTAGAAATCAAAGAATTTATTCCAGATAGAATCGGTTCTACATAGCGAAAATCAGCAATTCGAAATACGTATTAACCGCCACATGTTGCTGAACTCAGAAGTGTTCTCAGTTTGGGATGATGTTAAAGATCATTGGTATAGGCCAAAAATCAAAATCGCGTGATTTATTCGCGGCAAAATGAAAACGCGCGATATGTGTGAAAGGCTCCATAGGCTGTAATGTTAAACAAACACCCGCGCGACTTCCGCGATGCAAAAAGTAGCATGTGTGAAATTGTCATAGCAATCAGATACTGTAATCAATCCATAATACATGCACATCATGAGTCATTGTTGTTTTCGCCTACAATGTGGAGCACCAATAATAATCATGGAAGACCTAGAGATATCCCATGAAGAAAAATCGTCCAACCCAACAGATGTGGAAAGAGTGAGGCTAAACGGATATAGGGAGTATGTTTGAAGTCTGAGTTGTGACATCACTATGTATACAGGTATGTACGAGTATGCTATGTAATGCACACACATGTATACAGCAAAGGACTACTCACGAGTACGGACCAGGGATTAAAAAGACTTGCTTGCAATTTTTTTGCTCTTTTCAATCAATTGACTGAATTGACATTCGTTAGCAATCAGTAAATTGCAATTGAAATTTCTCAGCAATCAATTATTTGAAATTGGATTACTGAGAAATCAATTAATTGAAATTTATCTAGTGAACAATTCGTTAATTGAAATAAATTAATTTCTGATAATCCCTGCTGAATTCAGGGCTGTTTTTGTTCGCGGCCTCTGATTGTAGCTTAACTTTGGTTGTTCGTAATGATTACGTTTGTGAATAGACTTTTTGGAATCTCATACTGTTTCCGGAATCTGTCATAAATGAGTTTTGTAGGGGTCATGTACTCACTGGCCTATCTATCGTAAAATTATTCCATATCTTGAACAAGTTATCACACGCATTGCTGCTCAATCTTTTTCATTCGCTTACAAAATATATTATCAAAGTACGAATATTTTTCTAATTAAGTGATAAAAGATTAATTGGGATAAAAATAGATGAAAATCAACATCGTTGCGCCTCATCGGAGACGCTTGCTTATCCAGAGTACCGGTAAGTCTACCGCAGCGCATGCTGCATAAAATATCTAGCAATCTAAGTTGAGCAGCTCTCAGTCTTCCTTATGTTGCTGCAGTGCCCGCCGGTTTTGACTGGACCAACCACCGATCGATGAAATATATTCCATGATCCACGTGTCTGGCTGAACGCTTCAGGAGTAGGTGAAATTTCTAGGGGACTCAGCCCTCTAGTCCCCCCCCCCACTTGCTACAGCCCCGGGTCTGCTGCAGTCGCTGACAGTCACGTGATTAGGAACGCCGAGTTTAGCAGAAGCAATCGCTTTTAAGTAAAAGCAAGCTATTATTCATATGAAGATAAGCAAATGCTTTTACTTTAAGTGTTTACTTCGGCAAGTCCGTGAGGCGTATGCTTTTTCTTCAAGCAAATGCTACCAAGCATTTGCGAATTTTTATTCATGCGGCCTATAGAGACGACTTTCATAGAAAAATGATAGGTGAAATATCGGCTGAAAGACCTACTTACTCAGCAACAATGCTTTTAAATATCGTTTGATATCCTATACAGGCTATACTTGATTGATTAGACAACTAGCTTCATAGCTTCTGCTTCGTTGTGACTGGGATACCTGTTGTGGGGATACTAATAAACTGCATAACAAAAAAATCTTAGCACTTTGATAATACTTAGAATTACTAAAACCATTACTGTTCCCACGTGCCTGCTACGGGATAAAAGTAATTTTTTACCGCATCTCTATTAGCTTATCAGATGATTTTTTAAAATATATTTCGGATGGACATTATTTATTTTTGCTCAGTTTGGCAGTGGTAAGACCAGCAATGCTGTTGATTCTTGATATCATCAGATGCAGTATAGCACGATGATTTTCCACCTAAGGTATAACTGATTTGTAGAACTTTGTGTCGCTTATCCGACAGACGTATAATTGCAATTCCTTCCAATTTGATGCATGACAGCAATATCAAAGCATTTCTGGAATCAGATCTTTACTATCATGATTCACGACTAGCTACAGTAGTGTACTTTCGATATAAAGCAAACTCAAGCTATTGTGATTAGTTTAGAAAGAATGTGGCTAGAAATAGAAAAATTAGAAGTCAAATTTCTATCTTGTCCATCCGGCAAAATATTTCAAGTGGCTGTTACTCATTGTCAGCTTACTATCGTCAGATATTTATTTTTCTATGGTTTAAAAGTTGACCATATAAAGTCACGCGATTAATGGCTTCCTACAGTTCCTACTTCACAATCTGTAAAGCGGCAAAGCATTAAGATGTCCATCCGACATAATATGAATTTTGCAACAGGCCCTACAGGCGACAGTCTATTACAGGTATAACGGCATAAGTACTTTTCATATATCTTCGAAATAATCCAATTTGAGTTGCATTCAGCACGGCTTAGGTCATACTTTTTTATCACATAAAAGTCATAAAAGCACATATATGTCATAAAAGTCGCTCCCAGAAGTGTCTTAAGATGTTTTCATGCGATATCTGATCAAAAAATCATTTATAAAAGTCCAAATTGATTCATAAAAAGGCGGATTACCTGTAAACATGAACTAGAAGTTCAAATTACTGCTACTTGTGGAATTTTGATCACATTTAAATTTGGGATGTATTTTTTAATTTGCATGATTCTTTAATTATATCAAGCAACTTTGATATCAAGTTTTGGATGAAAAGTTTCCCTGCTTTCACTCGTAGATCAAATAACACTGACGAACCGATCAGTTTTTCATTTAAAATGCATTGAATAAGTCATATCTCAAAATAACACGTGAGCCATTTTCTCTCGTCTATTCGCAAAATGTGGTTCAAGGCTATCAAACATTATAAGAATCTTGAAAATCTGTCAATGTAAAGTGAAGTTAAGCTATTTTTCACTGAGAGTCAAAAATACGATCTTTGTCAATAATGCATAGTTTAGTGCAGATATCTCTGGTCTTCCAATGATCTCAGTGTATTATATGTAAAAATATCCTATAGATGAATTCCTAGATGACTAAATATCACATATACATTGTTCGAAGAGACGGGGTTCACCGTAAAAGGTCTGTTGGTGTGTAAAAAAGCACAAAAATGAATTGCTTCAAAATTTTGAGAAATAACAGATTGGATTTGGAGGCTTGTTTGTTTCTCATAGTAGGGTCCATCGACGAATCCCATCTTAATTGAGCGTATACTGCAATCTTCCACTGTCCATTGGTTTTGATACCCTGTGCGAAATTTGCTTGGTGGTATTTAATGCTCCATGACCTGCAATATGCAACAGCAATATTTCACGATTTCTGTCTTGTGTATTGATTAAGTGGCGCAGAATTCTCTTCAATTACTGAGCAACCTCGAAGGCTATGTTTGATTCTTGATGCTGCTGCAAGTTCACTCACTCTTCTTCAGAGATGAAGTCATAAAATACAAAATTTTTAGTTGACAAACATTAAATGCCATCAGAATTAGACGGACCATTGAACCATCTATGCATTTTATCAAGATTGAGTCATGCTATCTTGAATATGATAGTATGTCATGCTATATTATAAGAATGTCGAGATTCAAAATTTTCTTGTTTTCCATGCCCGTCATCGGGATCTGAGTAGTAAGTTTAGAAAACAACAATTTGAAACCATTGATGTAGTGGTAGGCTATAAACAGAATTGATGGAATTCACGCCGTCTTCATGCGCCAAATAACTTTTCGGCCTCCGGCCGTCGTTTGTTGTGTTGATAATGAAGATATCTTATCTTTCAAATGACAGCCTAAATCGTCGGCGCCAGATAGTATTGGCGTTACGAGCCGTGTATCCTGCTACGTGCCAGATAGCTGTGAGTAGTAAGGAATCCTCCCAACTGCGCACAGCGCCCCCCCTCTGGAGCGCGAGTTGGGTTGGTGTGGTTCTGGGTCGACCGGCCGGGTGTGTTGTGGTCGACCGTCTTGGTTGTTCTTGGGCGGCGGTCTTTGTTTTTGGTGTGTAGGATTGGTGGTAGGGTTGTTTTGTGTTTAGATTTGGTTTCCTGATGAAATTCTGCGTCGACATGTTGTGTTTCTTGGGTGTAGGTGTGTTTTTGTGTGTTTTTGAGTGAGAAAGTGGCTGTAGCGGCTAAACGAAGCCTCGTACGTGAAAATGGACGGCGGATTTGGACTATTTGGACAATTTTGGGTCTAGAAGAGTTGTATCCAGCGTCATAGGGCTAACAATGAAGAACTTCGACCCCCCCCCTCGGCAGCGATTTTCCAACTTTGGTTCTAGAAATGGTAGAGAGTCGTGTGATAGCTCGTTTGAAAGCTAAGAGTGCTACAAATTGATTGGAAAGCACAGTTTGGCCCTATCTTCTTTGGCTGAGGCTTGGGAGTGACATTGAGACTTTTGCTCATGTTAGAGAGCCGTCAGAGCGTTTTTGAGTGAGAAAGTGTCTGTAGCGGCTAAAAGAAGCCTCGTACGTGAAAATGGACGTTGGATTTGGACTTTTTGGCCAATTTTGGGTCCGCGGAACTTGTTTCCAAAGTCGTAGGCTAGAGTACGCGTATATGAAAGATAAGGAATCTCAATTATTATTAAGATTAGAGCATTATAAAAAATTAAGAAAGAGATGGACTAAAGTTAAGAATGTAACACAAGGAATTGGCATATTCTTAACAATAAGTTTAGGTGCTTTAACAATTGTTATATCTTCAGGTGTTTTAGTAATTCCAGTAGTTGCTACAGCTTTAACAGGTACGGGTGTTTTTGCAACTTCACTTGTTACAATGTTAGATAAATCTTTAATAACTAAGAAACGAAAATCATTAAAAACTAAGCATTTACATATTAAAGAAGTCTATGATAAACTACATTACTACTTTCAAAGAGTATGTGATGATAATGTTATTACGTTAGATGAGATTGAAAAATTTGATCAAATAGCTAATGAAGTAAATCAAACCTTTCAATTACAGTCGGAAAAAGTTGATGATAAGAATAGACAGGATGGCAAAATTTCTAGTGATGGCTAAAATTTCTAATGAAGAAAATGACAAAAT